>JAEHOE010000047.1:600000-784252 GCA_016858145.1 Edaphochlamys debaryana
GGGGTCCTGGAAGCAGGGCATTGTGCGTGCCCGGCCTCCTCTGACTATCCCAGCTAGCTGTATCTATGCCACGGCCCGTTCGTGTGCTTTCTCATGTCGGCGCGCGCGCAAGGGATCGAAGCGTGGTGGGGTTTTGATCGAAGCGTACTCCTTTTGTGGCACAGGCAACAGGCAACCACCGAGCCGGGTGCATCGTCGTGGCGTGTGGGGTTATCTTTAGGCAGGGTGCCTCTTCTTGCAAGCGGCACCGCTTATGCATGCGGCGAACGAGGAACGGCGCAGGCGGCCCTATTTTCGTGGTTGGCAGGGTGGCAATGCGGCGTGCATATGCTGAGGTTGCGCGCTGGCAAGGCGCTGGGCTGCTGGCAACGTGGCGTTTCGTACTGCGGTCCGGGCGCACTAGGTGGCACGCGTCCTTCGTAATGTACACGCTGTCCACTTTCTCGTCCACGTTCTCACCCCCGTTCCGAAACCCATGCGTGCGTAGGGCACGGATTAGTAGGATGACGCCTCCAGCAGCGCGCCTCCACTTTACGCAGTGTCGAAGACATTTGAAAGCTCAGGTCATTTACCCCGATGCCGTACTGAACGGACCCTGGACGACGACGCAAGGCTGCTGCGGCAACTCCGACACCGCTGGGCTGCACCGTCCCGCTGGGTCCCGCGTCGGAGCTGGGCGGGGACTGGGCGGGTAGGCGAGAAGATGCCAGAATCGGGAGGGGATACTGGCGAAGCACTCTCAGCCAGTGGTGACGGGATAGGATGTGCTGTTACGCGACCACGGTGTGCGCAGGGGCTGCGCACAGGCATCGCTTGAAGACACGCCCAGGGACCCCGCGTGGGCGGGGGAGAGAGCGGGGGAATCGGGACATGTCGGCACGTCGCCAGCAACCCGCGACAGCTATCGCTCAGTTCTATTTTTTGTAGTGTCCACACTTCTCTCTGTATCATATCCGCGTCGCGGTAGCCCTGCGGAAGGCCTTGCAGGGAAGCTCGATCCAGGCGCAGTTCGAATCGCGGCAGGCCTCGCCGCAGCACGCGAGAGCTCTTCTGCCAGGTGCCTGCTATCGCGTAGGGTAGACAAGCATACCTGCCTATTACCTTTGACCTAGTTTGTGACGACTGTCTTTAACTGCATTTCCAACTTTGGCCCTGGTCCTTGCGGTGAGCTGACTTCATGACAATGAACGCATAGAGCTCACGTGTAATAGACTCCAGGCACCAACACCACTAGCAGCTTGCGCGCGAAAACAGCAAGCATGGCCGCGGCAGCTGAGCGCCCGGCCGGGCAGCCCAACCAGCGGCTCATGATTCGCGAAATGGTGCTGGAGAACTTCAAGTCATATGCTGGGCAGCAGCGCGTGGGCCCCTTCCACAAGGTGGATAGGTGGAGGGTCGCGCATCCTCCCTCGCAAGCTCCACGCTCAGCGCGCGGCCTGCTCCCCATTCGCAGTCATTCTCGGCAGTGGTGGGACCGAACGGGAGCGGGAAGTCGAATGTCATCGACGCTATGCTGTTCGTCTTCGGCCGGCGAGCCAAGCAGGTGGGGAGGGGTCCCCGGGGGCCGAGCCTGGGCTCAGCGGCGCGTGGGTCCAGCCCCGCGCCTGGGCCCTGGCCATTGCCTCCACCTGGCCCGACTCAAACCACTGTCTGGGCCTGACGGCGCAGCTCCGCTTCAACAAAGTCTCGGAGCTGATCCACAACTCCCAGAACCACACCAACCTGGAGTACGCGAAGGTGACGGTGCACTTCCAGGAGATCATTGACCAGGTGCGGCCCCTGGGTGCGGCCGATAACAAGGGGCGGCGGTCGGGGGCCGGGGCGGAGGCGCTGGGGCCCAGCGGACGAGGAGGGGCGTGGAGGCGGGGTCCATGGCGAGGGGCCACGGCTTGGCCTCTCGCTGGGTCCGCAAGGCGTCTGGTACAGTGCTTCAGCGTGGGTTCAAGAGCCGGAGCCGTCAGTTGGCGGAGCCGTCCCTGGCTTGAGTCGGGGGCGCATCCGTAGGGGCCAGCCCACCCAGCGTCTGCCGTCAAGTATACCATACAGACCCGCACGGGCCAGCACGGGCCACCTCGTCCAGCGGCGGATTGGTGCCACCTGCCGCAGTGCTCGGGAGGTCCAGAGGGGACTGTTCCCCACCCGGGCTCTTTTACCGCGTCCGTTCCAAGGCCAGGGCTCACCAGCCTCCGCCCCCACGATCTCCACTACCTCTAGTGCCGCCATCACCACACCAACACACACCCCGCCCCTCAACCCCGCAGGAGGGCGACGCCTACACGGTGGTGCCGGGCTCGGAGTTCAGTGTGGCCCGCACGGCCCAGCGCAACAACGAGTCGCATTACTACGTCAACAACCGCAAGGTCAGGGGCGGGGAGGGCCGCAGGGATGGGCGGCGGCACAGCTGTGAGGAGCAGCCGGGTGCCGGCCGGGCGGGCCTGCACAGGTGGTGCAGGGCTCCTTCGCCGGCGCCCGCGGCGCTCATGCTCTGGGCAGGGCGCTGAGCGCCTGGCCCTTGCTGCGGCTCTGGTTGGTCGCCTTCCCGCGGGCCGAGAGGCCGGCAACCCACCGGGAACGAACACGTGCCTTGGGAGGAGCTATGCGAGACGCTTGCAGGGTGGCGTCCCGAGGCTGGGGCTGCAAACTGCCCCGCACTTCCTGTCATCCAGCACGCCCCCCCTTCACGTGACTCCCATTCCGCTTCCTGTTTCCCTCTCCTGGACCTCCTCCCCACAGGTCAGCACCAAGGACGTTACGGACCTGCTCAAGGGCAAGGGCATAGACCTGGACAACAACCGCTTCCTCATCCTCCAGGTGGGGGGGGTGGGCGTGGAGGCGGGGCAGGGGACGGGCAGGAGGTAGCAGAGTGGGCGAGCGACTCCGCCGGCCCCGTGCTGACTCCCAGGCAGGTTAGCCACACCTTGCTGTCAGCCCCACCCTTACCGCCCTTGCTGCCCCTGCTGACCCTTGCTGTCCTTCCGCCTCCGCCCAGGGCGAGGTGGAGCAGATCTCCATGATGAAGCCCAAGGCGGAGGACAAGAACGACACCGGCCTGCTCGAGTACCTGGAGGTGGGGAACACGAACGCGCCGGTGGTCATGGCGGCTCCGCGCGTAGTGCTGGCTACACGGTCTCCCACTGCGGCTGCCCTCACCGCCTTCCCCTTGACGTGCCAGACCCTTCACACGTCCCAACTTCTGCTACTGCTGCTGCTCCCCCTCCCCTCCCCCATCCCCCCCACCTCCCTCCCCCGCGCTCCCCACTCCCCCCCAGGACATCATCGGCACCGACCAGTACGTGGCACCCATCGAAGAAAACAGCAAGAAGTGGGTATGGGGAGGGGGGAGGGGGACAGAGAGGGTTCAGAGCGGGAGGAGGAAACGGGGCTTCGCGTCTGTGCATCATGCAGGCAGCTGGGCAGGACGGGGGCTGCGGGCGGTGCGAAGGAGGAACTGACAGGACTTGTTCTGACAAGTTCTGGCCCGAGCTCCGCCTGGCCCTGCATTGCCTCTCCTGCACCAACCTCGGCCCTTGCCTACCTCCCCGTCTCGTGCCTCGTACCAGGCTGGAGGAGATCAACGAGGCCCGCGCGGTCCTGGTGGCGCGGGTCAAGGTGTCGGAGAAGGAGACGGAGGCGCTGCGGGTGCGCACGCCGCCCTGGGGCCGGGGTTGGTGGTGCGGGTGCTGGTGCTGGGAGGGTGCACGAGGGATAAGGGCGAGGGAAAGGATGAGTGGCAGGTGTGCGTAAGGCCGGCTGGTCCCTTGTCCGCCCACCTGCAATGGCCTGCCTGTCTCTGCCCTGGCGATGCCTCGCCCTCTCCCAAAACACTGCCGCGCCCCCACCTACCGAGGAGCGAAGGGGCAGAAGCGGTTGAACTGGGATGGGGGTCGGAGTCTTTTAGGCTTGCCCGGGCTCGCTGTCCTCACCCGACACCAGCTGCCCCCTCCCCCTTCCCCCGCCCGCAGGCCAAGGCCGAGGAGGCCCAGCAGTTCCTGGACAAGCAGGCGGAGATGCTCAAGCACCGCGTCAACGCCACGCATGTGTTCGCGGCCAAGGTTCAGGTGCGTGCCGGTAGGCGCAGCGGGAGCGGCTGCAGGCCCTCGGTCCACCTCGTCGCCCCCTTCCCCCTTCAACTCCTTGGCCGTGCCCTGGGACACAGCACACACGGTCGCAAACAGACCTGCCTCGAGCCCATCGCTTGATCCTGCCTCAGACCTGGCCTCAGGCCTGGCCGCGCGACCCGTAACCAGCAGTGCTGGGCCGCTTGACCCCTCACAAGCCTTCAACCCTGGCCTAGCCCCAGCTTTGACAGGTCCTCTCCCTTCCCCTCCCGCCCTGCCCATACTCCGCGCCCCGCACCCCAGATCAACGTGGCCGCCGCCGAGGCCAAGTCCGCGGATCTGCGCGAGAAGCTGGCGCACGAGAAGGGCAAGCTGGAGGACCACAAGAAGGAGCTGGCGGCGGCGGAGAAGAAGTTCGCGGGGGCGGAGAAGGCGCACGCTGCGGTGGTCAAGGTGGGCGGTGGGGAGGTGTGGACGGCACTGGCACTGGGTAGGCCTTGGTGGTGATAGCGAAGGCGAACGGCCGGCGTGCTATTAGGGTGGTATTACTAGGGCTTGGGGGCCAGCAGCTGAGCTGGCGGGTCCCGCCACCGTCCACCTCTGCCGAACACCACCCACCCTGGCCCCTTTCGACATCAGTTCTCCCCCGTGATGCCCCCGCCCCCTCCCTCCCCTCCTCCCCCCGTCCCAGTCCATCGACGCCGCCTGCGAGGCCTACAAGGAGATGGAGCGGCGCGACGCCCAAAACACCGAGACCGTCAAGGCCACCAAGGCCAAGATCAAGAAGGCCACGGACAAGATGGCGGCGGACACTCAGGCGCTAGAGGTGCGTGTGTTTGTGTATGTGGGAGGACATTTGCGGCCGAGTCGCCGCGCCGTCGACGCGGCTTTGCCTTTGCCTACAGCTTCCTCGTGCGCCCCTGTAGCGTTGGCGTCCTAGCCGCTCCGGCCTGACATCCGTCCTCCCTGCGTCCTCCCTTGTGTCCCCCGCCTTCCCACCCCCGCAGAAAGCCGACAAGGACAAGGCCGAGTGCGAGGCGGCGGGCCCGCAGCTGGCGGCGCAGGTGGCGGTGCTGAGCGCTGAGCTGGCGGCTGCGGAGGGGGGCATGGAGGAGCTGCAGGAGGCCATCAAGGGGGAGGTGGAGGGGTACCGGCAGCAGCTGGCGCAGGTGGGGGCGGGGAAGGGGCGGGGGAAGAGGAGCAGGCAGGACGGTTCAGAGAAGGGAGGCATGCAAGGTCAAGGTCTGCGTCCTGAGCGCTGTCATTCCCCTGATCGCCATTACTCCCACACCGCTGCCACCCCCTTGCCTCCCGCAGGTCAAGAAGGAGCTGGCCCCCTGGGAGAAGCAGGTGTCCGAGGTGCAGGCGCGCATCAGCGTCAGCCAGAAGGAGATGGAGCTGCTGCAGCGGAAGGAGACGGAGGCGCGCAAGACGCTCGACAAGGCGACCAAGTGAGCGCGGGCGTGTGCGGGCGGGCGGGCGGATGCCTTAGCGGAGCGCTTCGGCTCGAAGCCCTGTCCAGGACATGCATTCTGTGTTACCCGGGTAGTTGTGGACATAATCAAAAGGGCAGCACGTGGTCCAGAGGCGGTGCTGATGTTTATCACGCGGTGCTGCCCCTGCCTGCCCCCAGGGAGCTGGAGGAGGCGCGGGAAGCTGCGGTGACCAAGGACAAGCGCATCCGGGAGCTGGAGGCCTCCCTGGAGACGGGCAGGTGCGCCGGGAACGAAGGGTGGGGACAAGCGGAGTTCAAGCTCAGCGCAGGGTTCTGGTGTAAGGTGTCGCTGAACCGGCACGTTGCTGCGGCGTGGCCCCGGCTGTGCCCATGCGCCTTCCTGATCCACCGCCACCCCCATCTCTGCCGCCCCCCAGGTCCGACCTGGACGGCCAGCGGCAGGAGCTGTCTGCGGCCCAGGCGGCGGAGAAGGCGGCCGAGCAGGAGCTGGGCATGGTGCGGGAGCGAGTGGTGGCGCTGAGGTGGGTGGGCCGGGTCTGGGAGCGGGGCGGCCGCGTTCCAGCCCGTCGCGTTTCGCTTATACCTCCGGACGGTACCCAGTGTATTCTGCCCTGCCGCTAATAAAGTGTCACCTCCTTGACTTTCCGTCCGCAGGGCCGACCTGACCGCCTCCCAGGGCCAGTCGGGCGTCATCAAGGAGCTCATGGCGGCCAAGGCCCGGGGCGAGCTCAGCGGCATCTTCGGGCGACTGGGTGCGTGCCCGACATGACCATCCCCCCTGCCCTTCGCACGCCTTCCCCGCATGGCCCAGTCCCCGAGCACAGCACTTGCATGCCCGTTGCGATCCTTGTATGCCGTACATCACACTCATCCCCGCCGTACACCCCTGCCGTACAGGCGATCTGGGCGCCATCGACGCCAAGTACGACGCCGCCGTGTCCACGGCCGTGGGCCCGCTGGACAATGTGCTGGTGGAGACGGCCTCGGATGCACAGCGCTGCGTGGAGCACCTGCGCCGCACGGGCGCGGGCTGCGCCACGTTCCTCATCCTGGAGAAGCAGGCGCACCTGGAGCGGGCGGCCAACGAGCGCATCGACACGCCCGAGGGTGCGGAGTGGGGGGGCGGTTGGGGAGTGTGTGCGGTGGTCTGTGGGGCGTGGGCGGCATCGCAGGCGCACGCGGCTTGGGCATCACGGGGTCCCACCTCTCAACTCCAGGCTGCCCACGGCTAACGCTCACTCCCGCTCACCTCTTCCCCGCTGAGGGTCCGCCCTTCGCCCCATCTCATCCCCCCTCACCTCCCCTCTCCAGGCTGCCCACGGCTGTTCGACCTGATTAAGATCAAGGACCCGCGCCTGCGCCCCGCCTTCTACTACGCCTGCGGCAACACGCTGGTGGCGGGGGACCTGGAGCAGGCCTCGCGGATCGCCTACGGGGCCGACAGGCGCTTCAGGAGGGTGGTCTCGCTGCAGGTGGGTGGGGTGTGTGGGCGGGGGGGGGGGAGGGGGGCGCTCGCGGTTGTGCACGGGCATGATCCACACTCCACAGCGCGGGCGTTTCTGTGCATGCATTGGTCCTGACGCTCTTGCACTTGACGGAGGCGAACCCCCGCATTGCCCCCTACAAGCCCGCCCTCGCCTGACGCCCCACGCTACCCAACATCCTAACCCCCCCTCCTCCGTCCCTACCACCCCTTCCACCCCCCAGGGTCAGCTCATCGCCGACAGCGGCACCATGTCGGGCGGTGGCCGCCCCCAGGTGGGCCGCATGCAGCTGGGCAGCGCACCGCCCAAGGGCACGGCCACGGACGCCCGCGCGGCGGAGGCAGAGCTGCGGGAGGCGGAGCGGCAGCTGGAGCGGCTCAACCAGGTGGGGTGCGGTGGGGTGGGGGGCGGCACGGGGAGGTGCTGGTGGGGCGAGGACTTTGTGGAGGAGGGCTGTCGAGGAGGGAGGGCGTGCCTTGACGCCTGGGCGGGTTCCTGGCGGGGGGCAAAGCACGTCGGGACGATGCTCGCGGTACACCACCCCACACTCTGACGGCAGCCCACGAACCTACTCCCGTCCACCCCCGTTACTACCCCGTCAGGCGCTGGGCGCTGCCCGCGAGCGCGTGTCTGCTGCGCAGGCGGCCCTGCGGGGCAGCGAGAAGGAGCTGGCGGCCCTGGAGCTGTCGGTGCCCAAGGTGGGGGGCCCTGGGTTGGGTGGGGAGCGTTGGGGGTGGAGGAGCGGGGAGCGGGGGCAGGAGGCGGGCGGGCGGGCGGGCGGCATACGCCTGCACGCCCGGGCCCGTGTGCAGCCGTCCTTGCTGGGTTTGCCAGCCCACACAATGTTGCCCGCTCAGCGTCGGGCGCCCTCCTGCGCCCGGCTTTCATTGCCAACCGCTAGCCCCTGCCCTCACCCGCCCACCCCTCCCCCAGGCCCGCATGGAGGCCGAGGCCAACCAGCAGCGCGCCCGGGACCTGGAGGCGCGCATGGCCAGCCTGCAGGAGGCAACGCAGGTGGGGGGGGGGATGGGTGGGCGGGTGTGTGGGGGGGCTCGTGTGAGCCGAGGCAGCCACAGGCGCGGCAGGGAGCCGGTGTGTGGGGCGGGGCCAGGCGGGTGGGACCACCCTCCGCTCCACTTGACCGCCCGCTCCCCCATCCGACAACTCCTACCCCCTGCCCCCCCCCATGCCACCAGGTGGACGCCTCCACAGCGGGCCGCATCAAGGAGCTGCACGTGGCCATTTCCAAGGAGCAGGTGGGCATGGGTGGGGGCGGGGGATAGGCTGGCTAATGCCACTCTACCTCTCTGCGTGCCCGCTCCTTTCTTCTCAAGCGGGCCTCAAGCAGGAGCGAACGGCGACCTCTATGCGTCGCGGGCATGAGCACGCTCGCCTCTTATGTCTCCCCGTGGTGGCTGTGACTGATCCGCCGCTACCCCCATCCAACCATCCATCCTCTCCACTGCCCCCCACCCCCCAGGTGACGCTCATGACGCTAAAGGAGCAGAGCGCAGACCTGGACAAGAAGGCGGCGGCGCTGCAGACCAAGATCACCAACGCAGGTGGGTCGGGGTCTGCTGTGTGTGCCACGGGTATGTGTGCACCTGGGTGCGTGTGATGGAGGACCGGCCGTGGGGTGCTGCCTGGTGAGGGCTGGACGGGAGGGCTGAGGAACGGGGCCAAGGACGACGAGGTGGAGCTGCTGCGGAGGCAGGGTGTGGGGTGCGGTCGGTCCGCCCCTCATCCCTTCTGCCCCATCTCCCATGCCCCCAGGCGGGGAGAAGCTCAAGTCGCTCAAGACCAAGATCGACAAGACCCGCAAGAAGATCGAGGAGGCGGAGGTGGGAACCCTGCGTTGGCTGCATGAGGGGACTCGGCTTGCACCCATATCCTTGCGGGGCTTGGTCGCTGCTGTCTACGGATGCCATGCATCCTGCTACCCCTCCCCTCGCCCTCCCCTGCCACCCACTGCATTCCTCTCTCAACCCCTCCGCTCTCATCCCCTCCCCTCTCAACGCCATCCCCATAACCCCCCCACCCCCCCACACCCCCACAGGCCGACATGAGCAAGAAGGAAGTGCTGGCCAAGACGCACGCCAAGACCCTGGAGAAACTCAAGAAGGAGATCACCAAGCAGGGTGCGGCCGGCGGGGGCACGGGAGCGGGCGGGTGGAGGAGCAGGGGAGGAAAGCGCGGGACAAGGGATAACCCGCAGCAGCAGCGGAGCAGTACCTGAAGCAGCGGGGGCGGCAGGAAAGGCACCGACGCGGACGTGGAGGCCGGGCGGGACCCCTCGACCCGGCCACCCCTCCACCTAACCCCCTTCTCTCCACCCGCCCCTCCCCCTTTCCTCCCTCCTCCCTCCTTCCCCCCCGCCCCCAGGCAAGGAGCGCGAGAAGCTGGAGGCGGAGCTGGCGCAGTGCGATGCGGCCGCCAAGCAGATCGAGGACGAGGCGCTCAAGGTGGGGGGAGGGGAGGGGGAGGCGTGGTCTGTGATGATACCGACGGGCAGCGCACGTGGGGGTCGGGAGTAGCGGGGGGCGCTGGGCGGTGTGGCTCTGGAGACCGGTCCTGAGGCGCTCGGCTCCCTCCCACTGGCCCACTGACTATTCTCCAGCCCATCCCACCGCCAAGACCTGCCGTCCACCCCACCTCACCCCACCCCAGGTGATGGCCGAGCGGGAGGCGGCGGAGGCCCGCGGCGTGGAGACCGGGGCGGCCATGGACCAGGCCAAGCAGGCGGTGAGTGGCATCGGGTCATGGCCGGGCATCTTGTTTCCCAGGCCCGAGCTCCCTCCTCCCTTCGCCGTCATCGCCATTGCGTCTGTCTGGCTGCATGCGCGCGCGCCTCCTCGCTGTGGGGCGTGCCCCTACGCTCCCCGCAACCTGGCCCGCAAGTGCCCTCGACGGTGGCGCCTCTGCTCTCCCTTTGGCCCGTTCCGCATCCCTTCCCCCCATCCCACCCATGGACCCACCAGGACAGCCTCCCTCCCCTCCCTCATCCCTCCATCCCCTCCCGAAGCCCCCTCCCATCCCCACTCCCAACCCCCTCCCTTCGCCCCCGTCCCCACCACCCTCCCCTCCCCTCCTTAAGCGCGACCTGCTCCGGCGCAACAACGACGTCATCGCCGCCACCGAGGCGCGCATCACCGAGGAGCTGGAGCGCCTGGCGGGCATCGGCCGGGACGAGGCGGCCAAGGGCAGGGAGCTGCAGGCGGAGAGGGCCAAGCACCGCAAGAAGCTGGCCGAGGTGGTCGGTGAGCAGCTGGGTGGGGGGTCGGGCTGGGGTCGGGGAGGTGTGGGGTGGGGGTGGTTCAAGAGGTTGGGTTTGGGGGTGAGGACGGGGTGGTATGGGTTGTTCCATGGGGCGGTTGTAGTGTTGGGACGGGGCGGTGGGACCCTGTATCGCACGAAGCCACACCACGCATTCCAACCCACCCACCCCCGCCCCCAGGCAATGACTCGTACGTGGTGGACGAGGCAGCCCTGTGCGGCTCCACGCCCGAGGCAGGGCTCATCCCCCTGGGCGACGAGCTCAACTACAAGTGAGGGAGGGAAGCAGGGAGAGAGGGAAGGCGGCTAAAGGGAAAGGAGGGCGGTGGGCCGTGTGCATTGTACGACAGGCGGGACTCTGTATGCACAGAGAGCTTGACAAGGGAAGGCGGAGCGGAAAGCGGAGGGCAGCGCGGAGGCGGGGCCTACCCGAATCGCCTAACCGCTAACTGCCCAACCGCCAACCGCCCCCAGGGCCACGATGCTGGAGGCGGAGCTGCAGAAGCTCAGCCCCGACCTCAGCTCCGTGGAGGAGTACCGCGCCAAGGTGGGGGCGGGGGGTTGGGAGAGGGCTTGGTGCGTGGGAAGGGGTTTGAGCGCCTGGGTTGGCCGGGTCCAGCTCCGGTGCGGCGTGTCCAATCACCCGCATCTCCTTCATCCTCCGTCCCCTTCACCGCCCCTCCCAGTCCACCGAGCACGCCGCCAAGGCCAAGCAGCTGGAGGAGGCCACCGCCGAGCGGGACGCGGTGAGGCCTGGGCAGCAGGGCCCCCCTGGCACTGGAAAAGCGCCCCTTGCGCTGGGGCCTTCGCTGCGTCTTGTGCCGCCGCTCCAGTCGGTGTTGTGTCGACGTTTGTGTTCGGTCGTGTTCGCCTCACCTCTCCCCACGTCCTGTCCGTGTCTGCTTACCGGTCCCCCCCTCCTCCACCCACCGTCCCAATCCTTCGCCAACGACACCCACCCACACCGCCCGCCCCCACCTGCCCCCAACCCCCAGGTCCGCAAGGCCTACGAGGCGCTGCGCAAGGCCCGGCTGGACGGCTTCCTGGCGGGATTCAGCACCATCAGCATGCGGCTCAAGGCGGGTGGCGGGGGGGGGGGAAACGGGGCGGGGGGGTGAAGGAGGGGGTGGTCAACAACAGCATACGGCTCAAGGCGGGTGCCGAACACATGGAGGGGAAATGGGGATGGGTATGGGAGGACGAGGCAGGGGGCGGCGTTGACCGGGTGGAGGGCAGGGCCCACGGGCCCTGGCTCCAAGCTGCCGTGCGCACGCTGAGCTCATGAGCTGCTCCCCCCTCCGCCCTCCCAACACACACCCACACACTGCAGGAGGTGTACCAGATGATCACGTGCGGGGGCGATGCGGAGCTGGAGCTGGTGGACTCGCTCGACCCCTTCTCGGAGGTGGGGGTTCGTGGTGGGAAGCGGCCGGGGGCGGGGTACTGCAGGACGGGGGGTGCCATGTTGCCAGGACGACGGGGCTTCACACTCCATTCACGTACTGACTTTTACACCCGAACTGAGCGGACAGCCTCTAAACCCAGCCCCTTGTACCACGAACCTCAACCCCAGACCCCTCAACCCTTCCTCCTCAACCCACCCCACCCCACGCACAGGGCATCGTGTTCAGCGTGCGGCCGCCCAAAAAGTCGTGGAAGAACATCCGCAACCTGTCGGGCGGCGAGAAGACGCTGTCGTCGCTGTCGCTGGTGTTTGCGCTGCACACGTACAAGCCCAACCCGCTCTACGTCATGGACGAGATCGACGCGGCGCTGGGTGCGTGCTGGATCTGGATCTTGGAACTTGAGCTTTAGGGGCGGGGTTTCTGCTGGGCGGGACTGGCCCTCGGGTACGGGGGCTGGTGGGTTGTTTTAAGCCAACGGTCTCGATCTCGCCTCTGCACCCAGACTGTTCAACTGCGTGCTCTGTGTTAGCGCTCGACCCTGTCGTTGACCCCAGATCCATCCCCTCCCCCCTCCAGACTACAAGAACGTGTCCATCGTTGGTCATTACATCAAGGAGCGCACCGCGGGGGCGCAGGTGGGACCGGGGAGAGGCGGTGGTGGGGGACGCTCCTCCGTAACGTACAAGTCAACAGTGCAGCAGCCCGGTCACGCCGTGACCACGTGGCCACCCTACAAGCCCTCCTACAAGCACACACCAGGGGAACTCTTTAGCCCCTCATGATCGACCCCTTCCCCTCCCTCGCCCCCTGTCCTCACCTCTCTTCCTCCTCTTCACCCACCCCCCTCAGTTCGTCATCATCTCGCTCCGCAACAACATGTTTGAGCTGGCCGAGCGCCTGGTCGGCATCTACAAGACCGACAACGCCACCAAGACAGTGGCCATCAACCCGGGCAGGCGAGCAACGTCCGTTGGGGCCACGCGGCCCCCGGCCCGCCGGCCCTTTGCAGCAGCCTACTGGCTAGCACCGATGAAGCGTGTATCGGCACCCTGCTCGCGCGTGTCTCTGCAATGGTGCCTGTCGCGGGCAGCCTGCAGTCCGACTCACGTTCCTGACTGCCGTCATGCTCCCTCCTCCCTCCCGCAGGTTCGCCGTCAAGGGGGCGGCCTCGGACGCACACGGCGCGGGGGCGGAGGAGGAGGCGGGGCAGGCGCAGGGGCAGGCGCAGGTGGCCGCGCCTGCCGTGCAGGCGGCCGCGTGAGGGGCTGGGGAGGGGCGGAGATCGAGGGGGCTCTGCGAGGGGTTACCAGTGCCCCGGTGCGTTGAGGGGTGGAGGCGGGCGCCATGACTGACCCCTGGTCCAAGGGCTTCTTAGGCGTCCGGTTGGAGGCCTTGCGAAGGACTGGTGAACTGGAGTCGTGGAGGAGCAGCGGGGCTCCTAGGCCCGAAGCTGGGACAGGCCGGGGATGCAGAGTCTACAGTCGGAAGGCTGCGCAGCCATAAGGGAACTTTGGGTGAAGGCCGTGATCCGCCTCATGGGAGAAGATTGAGCGTGATTCACTGGGGGAAGACCGAGGTAACGCCGTCCAGGGGTAACGGCAGGGGGTAACAGGCAGGGGGTGCGTGCCCAGGATGCACAGGGTGCGGCCATTCACCAAGCCAGGGCCATAGCCCTGGCTACGCCAATGCGTAGGGGGGGCAGGTGCTGAGGGTGGATCGGGGACTGTGGCAAGAGACTACGCATGCCGGGTGCTCCCACGCGCTCCGAGGGGCAAACCTGGTGCGGCCACGGGCACTAGTTGCACTTGTGGCCTTTGTAAGAACATTAGACTCGGCGGGTTTTCTCTTCCACCGCAAGCCCTGCCACGCCTCATAACCCCAGCTTGCCGCTGGGCACGGCACATCAGTGTCCTTACACCACCTCATAAAAATCCGACCCCTCACCACCTTTGAGCCTGGCAACTAGGGGTGGCGAGGGCCCAGCGGCTCACACCTCCCCCAACGCGGCCCCCCTCAACACAAGCAGAGTGATGAGTCTGCAACCGTCGCCACCCGCCCGAGCAACCGTTCAAACCTCAGATCCAAAGGAATGAGGCACTGCCCCCTTGACCCTGGCAGCGCCTCACACCATGTACACGCGTGCCTTCCCACCCTACTCCCCCGACACACGTCACACACCCGCCTGCCTCTTATTCTTCCCAGTGACACTTCCGGAAGGCAGCAGTGGCTTCCACCTGGTATCGAGCTATAAACTCCGCGCGGCAGTCAGCTTCCCCACCGCCCAGTTACGCACCGAGAGCACAGAGCGCCGTAGGCCTCCCATGTCAGCACGCTGGTCCTTTACCCAACCGAGCACGGCCTTCGGCACATCCCCATACTCCTCTTGTGCAGCTCGCACCCGCTCACGTGCCGCGGACTCCGCCTGCGCCCATTTAACCGGACAGCCCTCGGCCACCAGCCACTGTAGGGCCCCCAAGCCAGAGCCCTTGCGGGTGTCTCCTTGCCACACGCAGGCCGCAAAGGTGCCCTCGGAGCCCCACGGAATCCCCCTGCCGCCGCCCAGGCGCCGCAGCACCCGCAGCGTCCGGAGGTCATCGTTCCTGGCGGCGGCCGGCCACACCTTGCTTGACTCGCCGCGCTGCACCCAGAACAGGTAAGGGGCGGTGGTGTCAGAGCAGGGCGGCTTGCAGCCATGTACATGCGTACGCACGTCGCACACTACGGTATCCCGTCACCCCTTCCTCCGGCGGTCGCTTCTGCTCGAGCCTCCCCGTCCCTCCCGCTTACGCACCTCGTGCACCGGCAGGGGGCAGCCCCACTCGAGCAGCAGCTCCAGCATCGCCTCGCTCCCAGACGCAGCCGCCTCGCGCCACAGCTCGTGCAGCTGCTGCCGGTCCCACCCCGCAAGAGCAGAGGGCCCTGCGACCTCAGACCCGCCACCAGGCCCCCAGCCGGCGCTTGCTGCCGCTGGCCCGGCACACGCCTGCTCCCGCAGCCAGCGGACCAGGCGGACGTCCCCCGAGCCAACCGCGCTGAGGAGGCAGGCTTCATAGTTGTGCAAGCAGGAGCTTCCATACGTCTCGAGCAGCCATTGAACAATGGGCAGCTGGCCCCCGCGGCAGGCCCGCTCTGCCAGCTTGCCCGGCGAACCCAGGCCGCAGCCCGCCCCGAGCAGGGCCTGGAGCACGTCCAGGTCCAGATTGCATGACCGCCAGTGGACGTCGGATGCGGTGCAGCGGATGCCCAGGCCCAGCAGGTACCGCACGGCGGCGGCGTTGCCGTCCTGCAGGTGGGGGCGGCGGGGCGGGGGCGGGTTAAGCCAGGGTACCGGTACCTATGGGTGGCACAGCGACTCCCAGTTCCCGTGGGGGGGGGGAAGGGGCAGGAGAGCTACCAATGCCCGTCGAGCGAGGCCCAGGTCATGAGACACTGCCTTTGGTCCTACCTACCTCAATCGTTGTTCCGAGCAGCGCTGACCCGAGTCCAAGACTGAGTGAAGCATGCCCCTGCTCCGCAAGCCACGTCCAGCGCTCCACCACCGCCCCGCCCTTCAGGCGTGCGTATGTCACCGCATGTGCTGTGAGGGCGATGGACGCCCCGAGCTCGCAGCCTTGCTCCATGCACCACGCAGCCTTGGCCTGCACGGAGGGACGCTGTCACGACACGCAAGGGTTGCCAAACCGGAGCGCCATGCAAACGGCAGATCTGACCCCTCTAGCCTGCGCTCACCAGTCACCACACACTCGACGGGCACGCAGGTAAAGCAAGCCAAATGGCCATTCACTACCTGAGCAGATTTGCAGAGTGCAGTCCCATTCACCTTGGCTCACCTTCCAGTCAGGGGTGGTGCTGACCACCGCGGCAACCAGCACCTCATCCCGCCCCTCGGCGCTCAGTGCCCCCACGCCCCCGAGCGCCGCGCACAGCTGCTGGAAGGCAGGCAGGTCGTACCCCTCCGCCGCCGCCTTCAGCACGTCGTCCGCCCCGAAGTCGCTGCGCTTCCTCCCGGTCCGTGCCAGCAGCCACTCCGCAGTCTCCACGTGGCCCTTCCGGTCGGCCAGCTTGATAGCCTTGTCAACGGCGCGTGTGTAAGCGGGAGCGCCGTCGGGCCCCCGGCCGTGGAGGTTGGAGGATTCGAGCTCGAGCAGGGCCCACTCGCACACCTCCGTGTGCCCTCCTGCAGCCGCTGCCTCCAGAACGTGCCGGTGAAGGTGGACGTAGAGCGGCAGCCGGCCCGGCTTGCATAGCCACCGGCAGACTGCCAGCTTCCCGGCATGGGCCACGGGCAGCATCACACCCATGTCGAGGGCCACGCCGGTCGCAGCCGCGGCCACCTCCAGCATCGCCACGTCACCCGACTCTGCTGTCCAGTCCAGAAGCTTCTGTCGCTGGGCGAGGGTGAGGCTCCGGCACGCAGCGGGCGACGACCAGTGCGCCGCGAACGCAGCTGAAGCCCCGATCGGCAGTGGCTCCTCAAGCGACACCTCACATCGCTCCTCTAGCTCTTTGTGAAATGCTTGGTTGACCAGGCGCAGTGTCAAGGCAACCTGGTTGCGCGGCAGGAGGCAAGCTATGCGTTCGACAATTTCTGGAAGCAGCACGCGGCCAGGGTCGTCCATGAATGACTAGATGATAAGGGACACACGGAACTACATCGTCAAGCTCTGAGCATTGTCGGGGCTATCCGCGATGATATAGCCGAGGCTTCCCCATGCAATAAGGCCTGCTCCAGGCCCGCCCAGGCCCGGCGGACCTGGACCTAGATCGGACCTCCAATCTCTGTAAAAACGACAACCGGGACGTGCTGAGTATGAAGAGAGCTGTAGTAACGGGATGCTGTGGCACGGGTGCCCCGCCATCCGGGCATCGGAGGGGTCCTGGTAAAGACATGCAGAAGCCTCTGCCGAGCTTGGATAACGCGATGCTCGCGATCATGTGCAGCCCTGTGAGATTACAAGTGCTTCTTCCACGGCCGTCTTCGCGTCTTCGCGTGGCGCACGAACCCAGCACGAACCCCTTCCCCCGCATCTCCCTCCTGACCTGGTGTGGGTCAAGGGGCCCCCAGCCCGAGAGCGCAGCTCATACAGCGACGTCACCATATAGTAGTGTATCGGTATGTCGGAACCCACTCGACGCTACCCCGGCTGCACGAGTTGGCAGCCATGGACCCGACTGCCCACTGTGTTCCGTTGGAACTGCGCGCATACTGCATGCTGTCAACCACCGTCATCCCTCGTCTGCCCACATCACGTCAGTTTGAATCCCTATCTCTGGCCCAAGCGCAGGCCTTCGCCGCTGCCGCCAGGGCGCCCCACGCCTCGCCCAGCGCCCAGGGCCGTCCGTGCACCGCCCGCGCCAGCTCCAAGCGAGAGCTGCCGGTGCGGGCTGCGGCAGCCGCCAGCAGCCCCTCGACGCCCGGGGCGGGGTCGGCGGCGGTGTCGGCCCACAGCCCGGCGGCCTGGGGGCGGGGAGCGCAGGGGCGGTGGGCACAGGGTAAGGCGTGAGTAAGTCCGACAGAACAGCAACGAACAGACGTCAGCAGGACCGTAAGGCACCGTACGCCAGAAACAATACCGCACTGTCCCCTGCCCGCGGCTGCCCGGCCGGCTCTAATCGAAGGGCCCCGGCAGCACAATAACAGGGCGGCTTCCTCTCCCTGCACCATGTGCCTACCGTTGCCTCCATCTCCCGCGCCGCCTCCTCCTCTCCCAGTGCAGCCTCCGCCGCCGCCAGCAGCGCCGCCGCCAGTGCCGAGCCCGGCCCCGCGGGCCCCGGCGGCGGTGCCGTGTGGCGGCGACCCAGCTGCCCCGCCGGCCGGGCCTGGGTGAGGGGCCTGAGGGCCTCACGGGCGGCCCACGGCACCTGGGGTGGGCGAGGGGCCGTCATGTCCTCGCCCCTCCGCCGACCTGTGCAGGTTGATCCGCGGGGAGGGGGTCAAGGGAGAGGGCCAAAACTGTAACCAACTGTAACCTTCCTCCCTTGTCCCTTCCTCCCGCCCTCCTGCCCCGCCTCTTACGTGCTAGTCAAGTGGGTCGACGGCTCGGCAGCCTTAAGCGCTGGGAATACCGGTATCTCCAAAGGCGTTCTCAGGGACCCGCTTCCTGCCCAACCCCCGCCTCAGCGCCGTCAGCACCTAGGGCAAGCAACCAAAACCAACAAGGGTGTCTGTCCTCCTCAGGACAGGGAAAAGGGCTGAGCCCCAAATCCCGCGAGGCCGGGCAGCACTGGAGCCGCGCAATCAAGCACTACGCCCCACAGCGCACGGACTAAACCCACGCCGCCATAAGTTAGGGGCCTTCGCAACCCCGCAATGCCGGACTTGGCCGGCTGGGTTGGGCGCACATTCACATGCACCCTTCAGAAGATAGAAAGAGTAGATGTCCGTCTCCAATCCGCTACTGCCCACACGCCACCCGCTAAATCTCTCCCTCCGCCGCCGCCGCTGCTTTTGGGCGCTCAGCCCGGGTCCACGGCCGGCGGCCGCTCCATCGCAGCCGGCCGGCTGAAGCCCAGCAGCTTCAGCAGGAGGAGGATGCGGATCACGTTGGCAGCGGAGACGTCGCGGTTCTGACGGGGCGTGGGAAGGGGTGCGGGTTAGTCTAGCCAAGTCCACCCAAGCAGCCCTCCGCACACCAACGCCGCCAAGCCCCAACGGACCGTCCCCAATCCACCCACCCACCCGCACCTACCCAGGTTGTGAAGCAACTGTTGCAGTCTTTCACCGACCAGGCCCGCTGGCCATCCCGTAGGCCCGCAAGTCCGTTCCTCAGCACCATGTCCTGGTGCCCGCAGTTGTAGCACGTCTGCGGGGTGGGTGTGCGCACGTTGGAGGGGGTCGAAGAAGGAAGGATACGACTGCAAGACCTACTGAAGCGCCCCTCTCGCCTGGCTGGTACCGATGCGCCCCTCCCACCTTGCTAGTCCTGTACTCGTCGATGACGAGGACGTGCTTCGCAGATCGCTCGCGGAGCAGCTTTATTAACCGCCCAGTGGGGGCGCGCCCGCCGTACAGCTGCAAGCCCCTAGCCGCTATACAGTCCCGCATGCCAACATGGGGGAAGCGCACAAAATATGTTCGGGTGGATGGGCAACAGAAGCCACAGCATCAACTGATAGACGAACGCAAGCATAGACACCCTGGACTTGGCTGATTAGCTGGATGGCCTCTGGGTAGCCGGAACGCCCGTATGGAGCAGGGACAGAACGTCGCCAGTCAGCACCACTCCCGATACTATGCCTAGCGCCAAAATGAAATAACGATATGCCTGCTACGAGCCCGCATGCAATAACCCCACAGCCCCTCCCCGGAGACCTCCCCGATGGTCACCGTGGTTTCCAATGTCAGTCCATCCACAATGTGTGTCCCCTGCTTGAGACCTCCGATGTCAGGCCCTTCACAAGGGGAGACCCCCACACGTCCTGATTAGTCGTCGGCGACCCGAGGCCGCTGCCGTGTGGCCGCCCGCCCCGCGCACACGGCCGAGTGGCCCTCGCGCCACGCCGCCCGCTGGCACTCCGGGCCGCAGTACCGCTCCACACCACAGCCCCCGCACCGACGCAGCTTCAGCCGCCCCTCGTGCTCGCCATCCCAGTTTGAGCACCCCGCGTGCCCGCACAGCCGCAGCGCGCTGGGTGGGTACAGCCGCCGACCGGGCGGCTGCAGCACGGACGCCCCCAGAGCCGCCGCCAGCTCCCTCCGGTCCCGCTGCAGCTCCTCCCATCGCTCAGGGCCCGACAACTCAGAACCCACAGCGTGAGCCACCGCCGCAAGGGCCCCGGAGACGGAGGAGGACCCATCTTCTGCCTCCGGCCCCGCCGCCTCGCCCGCCACCTCCAGCTGAGCCAGGGCTGCGGCGGCGTCGGGGTGCCAGGAGGCCACGCCTCCCGCCCCCAGGCCCCCCACACCCGAGGGACCGGGCTGCAGCAGCGCACGCGCCGCCGGCTCCAGCGTAGCGTCCGCCTGCGCCGCCTCCGCCACCGCCGCACATACGGCAGCGGCCGCCGTCGCCAGTGACTCTGAAAGGCGGGGGCACCGATCGGCCGCCTGAACGGCCGCCTGCTCCTCCGGGGTCGCCGCTGCGGCTGCCTCCAGCACCGCCGCTACGGCCCACAAGGCCCGCAGGGGCTGAGCCGCGAGCAGCTCGGATGCGGGAAGCACGGCTGCCGCCTCCACAGTAGCCCCCAATGCCGCGCCTGCCAGAGTCAGCGCCATGCTCCAGTCCCACCCGCCTGCCGCCGCGGTTGCTGCTTGCTCCTCCGCCTCTGTATCCCGAGCCGTCACAACCGATGCCTCGAGGCCCAGGGCGGCGCAGGGCAGCCCGAAGCGAGCCACCAGCGCCACCGCCTCCGCCAGGGCCGCGGGGGCGTCAGCGGGGGCGGAGCTGACGGGGGCGGGCAGGGGGCTGCCGGGGAGGCCCAGGCAGGCTCGGAGGGTTGAACTCAGGCCACGCTGGCCCCCAGCAAGGCCAACAGCGCTCGCAAGCGCGCTGTCCGTCCTTGACAACTCACGGGTTGCGGCTGTCGAGCCCTCCATCCTCGTCAGGGGGTCACCGAAGGTCCTCCTCAGTACCGGCTCGAGGTATGGAATAAGCACCTTCAGTATGCGGCCGCTGTCGATGTCTGGTGCCCCTGCATCTCGGCCCGGGTGGACGGGAGCTGGGAGGGCCCAACGGGCCCGCAGCGCGGAGAGACGGTCCCAGCTTTTTGCGAGGGCCAACCGTGTGGTCTCGGTTGCTTGCTCGCCCTGCTCCACCTCCCACACCGCCCTCCGCATGAGCTTGGCGCAGGTCACCCACAAGCCCAGGTCACGGAGGGGCTCCCAGGGCGGTGGCGGCAGCGGCGGCGGCAGGCCCATGCAGCCCGGGCCCGCCGATGGCGCCACGCCGGCAGCGGGTCCCGCCAGCGCGACCGCTATGAGGTCCGGCAGAATCTGAGACGTGGCGTTCAGCGCTAGCACTGGCTCCGCGAGGCGAAGGACCCCAGAGCAGCCCCCCGCCGTCAGCATCAGGCGGAATGCGGAGTCGAGGACCCGGCACAGGCCGGCGCCGGCCAGCCGGCTGGCGGCCGCGGCTCGGTACGCATCAGAAGCGGCCAGCTCGTCACCTGGGCAGAACGGATGGCAGGGCATAACAGAAAGCGCAGGGTAAATAGCATGTAAGAAGAGCTTAGGCACGCCAGCATGCGGGCACGCACGACAGTGGAGCAAGTACCGTGCTAGGTAAGGAGCCTGACAGGTTTCATGCGGGCTACCCGACTGTATGACTGGATGCAGGCGCTCTCTTTGCCTTGCAAACGCAAGCTTGGCGCTGCGGGTCAGCACGAGCCCCAGCCCACATGGACGATGGACCCCGAGCCCGTCCGGCTGCACGCGTGCTGGGCATGCCCTGGCGCTTCGCTCGCGGCACAGCACGGCACAGCACGGCACAGCACGCGACTCACTGTTGACGCCCAGCAGATTGATGAGGCGGCAGCCGACGCGCCGCAGCTGCCAGCCGGCTTCTTCGACGACTTGCGACACGTGGCTGCCGTACATGACCGCCTCGTGCACGTGGTAGCCCTCCCACAAGGCGTCGGCCGAGTCGTTGGCGTGCGCATGCTGCAGGGCCCTAGCGAGCGCGGGCGGGGCTTCCGGAGCCGCGTCGCCCTCCGCGCCGGGCCGCGCGAGGCGCAGCAAGCCCTGGGCGAGCAGCACGTGCGCCTCCGCCGCCGCCGGCGCGAGTACGGCTTGCAGCGGCGTGAGCCCACTGGACCGCTCGAGCCCAGACCCGCTGGCGGCGTTGGCCCCGCTCGCATCTTGGCCCCCCCGTGGGACCGCGTCTACCGCGTCCAGGCTGGCACGCAGCAAGATGGAGAGGCCGAGCAGATTGATGCTCATCCACGCGTCGCCGAGCAGCTCCCCCACGCCTTCAGCATGCGCCAGCTGCTCCGCCGCACGGCGGCTGCGGCGGTGCCGGCGCTGCGCCGAGGCTGCCTCACCGGCGGTGCGGCTGGGCCCCTGCACGTCCTCCTCGATGCCAGGCGGCATGCCCGTGCAGGCCCGGGCCCGTGCGAGCTTGAGCACTAGCGCCGTCGCCTCAGCCATCGGCAGGCGCAGACTGGTAACCGCGTACTCCATGGGGCTTGGGCCGCCTGGGCCTGGGCCTGGACCTGGGCTGCTTGGGCCTGGGCCTGGGTCCTCGCGGCCGGTGAAGATCTGCTGCAGCAGCCGGGGAAACTCCGAGCTGTCCAGCAACTGCCGGCGCTGCAAGCCGGTGTGGCGGTAGAGTCGATAATAGTCGGGGTGCAAAAGCGGCCAGCCGCCCCCGGGGTAGGCGTCACCTGCCGGGCTGGTGGCACCGCCGCCCATCGCCTGCCCGCTGCTGCCGGCACTGCCCCCGCCGCCGCCAACGCTGCCGCCGCCGCCGCTAGCGCTGCCGTCGCTACCGCCGCGGGCCCTGGCCAACTCCAGGTCCGCCGCCTTGTGGGCCGCAACCCGCACGAACTCCGCCACCTGCCGCCACAGGGAAGGAGGGGTGAAGCTCTCAACGTACGGTGAAGGTATGGGTAAGCGATAAAGCAGCAGAATAGGTTCACATCATGCATTGCAGACACGGCAGACAGCAGGCCTGTTACCCCACCAGACAACACACCCATTGACCCCAGCGACTCCAGCGGGTTGGGTCAACGCGTGTGGCGCTTTCTCCACTCTCAACACTCACCATGGGGCTTGCTGCCAGGCGCTGGGCGACGGCCCTGATCTCGGCGTCCGGCCTGAACGCCCGCGCCTGGTTTGCGAGCGAGACTATCAGGCTGATGCTTTGCCGGAGAGAGTCGCATGCGTTGGCGAGGCTGGCGGCCGGTGAGGTCAGGAGCCCGGTGGGCGTCACCAGCGGCATAGGCGGAGCGTCCATGTATGCGGCGCAGGCCAGAGAAAGGAGCGAGCTCGCCTCCAGGCCCCGAAGCAGGGCGAGGCACTCGGGCGCATCCGGCCGCACGCCCGGCCGCAGGACGTGGGGCGTCCGAGCCACAAGCTCGCCGAGCACGCCGCACACCAATTCCAGCAGTTTGTAGCCGTAGTCAAGCAGATTGGCGTCAGCGGCTGCGGTCGCCGCCACGTCGGCTGTGGCGCCTGCTCCTGCGGCGGGGATGCCGGTAGCGTAAGGCCCAGACAGGTCCGATGGCGCCGCAGCGCCGCTGTCCGGCAGAGAGCTCGCCTCGGCGGTCACACTGCTGACGCCGCCAATCAAAGGCGCCATCACGGGCGCCGCCAGCGGCCATATGGCTTCCAGCAGGACACACAAGATGCGGCTCAGCGCCCCAAGCACAGCCGGATCCACGAGCTGCTCGAAGAGCTCAGCCATGGCTGGGCCCCGAGCATTAACTGGCCAAACCGTAGGCAGCATGACTGTTGCGGCGGCGAGTGGGCCAATCAGCCGTGCCATGGTCCGAAGGAGGGGAAACCCGAAGGCGCTGTTCGCCACGGCAGCTCGCCGATGGGCCGTGAACTGGTCGGCCGCGATACCCAGGGCCTCCGAGGATTTCAGAATGATTCCATACTTGAGCAACTGCGGCGCGAATGCCGGGGATAGCTGATGGATATGGTGAAGAGCCCTAACCTTGTCAAGCTCCTCATGCGCGACAGATTCGAGCTCTTCGACATCTACGCAGATCTCTAGGCGCAGTAAAGCCTCTTTAACAGTTGAAAGCGTCAGGGCGAAGAGGTGGAGCTTCATCGCAATGCGCTGCTGACCGCGCGCCATGACGCGCGCTGATTGACTGTGAGTTGGCTACATCGGTGTGAAGGTGACTCCAACGTACAACCAACTGGGATGTGCCTGGTCACCGCACGCGCGCCGTACGATGGCCGGTTCGTGTGTCAGTTGATGGTGAGGCGGGCGTGGAGAGAGGAGCCGGCTCAGCAAGGTGAGACTTCCGGGGCGAGAATTGGGCGCGCAGAAAGCGTGACACACCGGCGAGTCGGCCCCCCTTCCTTCCGCTTTCCCCCTCCTGCCCCCTCCTCCCACAGCCCCCCTCCTCCTGGTCTTCTCTGAGAGCAAAGGGGATTGACCCATCAGAAACGGGAGAACATGGAACATTACTGGTACGCACCACGAGCACAGCGGATATGCTTGGTCACCTCAACAGCGTCCTTCTTGTATAATGCAGGGGTGATGTGGCAGTTCGTGGCACGGGAGGCGGGCGGTGCGGGGCAGTAGAAGCGTGTGAACGACTCTCATGGAAGAAGCGGGGTTGGAGGTGGAAGAGGGCGGGGAGGAACATTCCCTGACTTCAATGCGAGGTCAGACCCCACGTCCGTCCCCAGCGAGGCGCCGAGGCCTCCCCAGCCCTCATCTCCGAGCCTCGCCTCCCCGCCAGTCCCCAGCTTCATCAGCACACGTCGGCCCCCCTCCTGGACGCTCTCCCCCGCCTCCCACAGTCCCACGCAGCCTCCCTCCTCGACCTACTCTCAGTGCAAAGGGGATTGAACCATAAGAGATGTGGAACAGCACACGGGGGCGGCGGAAGGAGCAGCCCAGGATCACCCCCCAACCCAAACGATGCATCCGTTGCTTCAACGCCCCAAAACGATTTGGCCCGACCTGACTTATCTTGTGCTTTCCTGGCCCTCCTTCTGCGCCTCGCACTCCCGCGCTTTGCCTCAAACCTCTGACCACCCCATGGTCACCAGTACGCTGACGTGCGCAACCGTGGCCCACAAACCGCTCGCGACCGCGAACGTCACAGTCACCACCAACTCATTCAATATCGTTCGCATGCGCAACTGTGTCGAAGACACGCACAGCCAGCCACTCCATCCCCCTCCACCACCTGCCTAGAACAGTAACAAACAACCCCCATAGGACCCGCGCAGTTCAATCATTGGCGGCTCCATTGCTGCGGCCCGTTCGGATGCACTCCCAGTCCACGAGCCTTACGAACGGTCAGAGTGCGCAACCGCCAACACCGGCGGATGTGTACCGTACGGGACACATCCTAAGCCGGGAGACGAAAGCTTGCTGCACCCGCACCCGCACCCGCACCGGCACCCACACCATTCCCTTGCCGCCCATGCGCGCCATCAGCCCCCCGACTTAAGAGCCGGGACTGCCCCCCTTACTTGATCATGGCCCCAGCCAGCAATGATGAGGTAAACCATCCACCATCAGTGCTGCCCGTTCTCACAGCAAGCCTGTGATCGCCTGTCCGCCCTGTCCCCTCCACAGCGCCCAAGCCCCCTCTCCCCCTCTTCGTAGGCTCAAGATCTCAGCCGCTGCATCGCCACTGTACGGCACCGATCACGTGCTTCCCTCCCTGCTGGCTGCATGCCTGGGCGGCGGCGTCGGCACCTCAGCGCCTGTCGTACCGTTGCCCTCATGCGTCCTTGGCCGCTTGGCCGGCGGGCCCGAGTCGGGTGCTCGCTCCAGCCCCAGCTCCCACCCCGGCCCCGGCCCTAGCTCCTCACGCGGCCGGGCTACCGCCTGCGCCCCATTCAACCCGGAGCCCACACCCGACATAAGCGTGTCCAGTTCGGTCCCGACCGCTTCCGCCGGGCCGTCATGCCCGGCTTCCCCGTTGGCTGGGCCGCGGATGCGGGATGGCGTGGAAAGGCCCACCGGCGCCCCGCCGGCCTCGCTCGCGTCCATCACCGCATCCGTTCCAGCGGCGGTTGCGGGCGCAGGAGGGGCCTCGCCAGGGCGGACCGCGGCGCACGCAGCTGGGCGGTCTGCGCAGGTGCCGGCAGGGGCCGGAGCGGCAGCAGGCTTCCCAGCCGCCTGCATCTCCAACGGTGCGGGCGCGGGTTCTGGGCAGCTTGCCGGCGCGTGGCCGTTGGCGGTTGCGGCAGCCGCAACCATGAGCTCAGCGTGCGCGGGGCCCGGGCGGGAGCCGTTGCAGGCTGCATGTGAGCCTCCGTTTGCAGCGGCTGGCGCGGTGGCTGCTGCCTCGGGCGCAGGGCCAGGGCTGGCCTTGGGTGAGCCACCGTTTGCTGACGCAGGGGCCGGGGCGGGGGCCGGGGCGGGGGCCGGGGCTGGGGCTGGGGCTGGGGCCGGGGCCGGGACCGGGGCCGGGGCCGCTGTTGACGCCGCGTTCGACGTCGACGTCGCTGCCGTTGTGACTCCGCCCAGGGCATGCTCTGTGCCGGGCATGGAAGGCGCAGCGCAGGCCGGTGCGGTGATGAGTGGTGGAGGCAGCGGCGGCAGACGCGGCGGCGACGCAGGCGGCACAGCAGCTGGCACGGCCACCTCCGCCGTAGCGCCGTCTGATGACGGTCCGTCACAGCCGCTGAGCAGCTGGTTTGCCGTTTCTGCTGCCGCTGCTGCGTTGCCATGAACACCGTTGGGCTGGTGCTCAGGGCTGGGGTCTCGAGACAGCGCGGGATCGGCGGGGCGGTGTGCCGCAGACAGCTCCGCCGCGTCAGATAGCGGCAACAGAGCATCGTTGGGCGACGCTGCTCCTGCTCCCGCTGCCGCCAGGCCCTGCCCCTCTGCCTCCGCCTCCGCCGCTGCCGGCTTGGTCTGACCCGGTACCGCCGCCACCTCCGCCACTGCCGCTGCCTCCACTGGCGACGCTGCTTCCGCCCCTACGGCCGCCGCCGCCGGCGGCTCTGGCCCTCCAGCCCCCACTGTCGCGCTGTCCAGCACCACAGCCGTCCTCGCCACCGCACTAGCCCCGGCTGCAGCGCCGGCCCCGGCGCCGTCGGGCGTTGCGACAGCGGGGCTGGGGACCACTGCGCCGCCAGCGGCGCTTGCCGTGCGCTGCAGCGCGCCGTTGGATGCGTCCGCCAGCGGCGGCGGTGGCGGCGCCGCCAGCGGCGTGTCCTGCCCGTCAAGCACAAGCCCACTCCGACCCGCCATGCCGGTTGAAGGCTCATGGGCGGCGGCAGCGTCGTGCGGACGGATGGGGCGCTGCGAGTCGAGGACGCGTGCCCCTAGCAGCCGCATCCCCCCCGGCGGCGGCTCCGTCGGTACTGCCGCCGCCACCGCTGCGGCCGCTGCCGACGGCGCGACGCGGACCAGCTCCGTCGCTTCCAATCCCGGCCGCACGGACTGCACCACTGTAGGGTCCCTTACCGCAGGGTGCTCTGCCGCTACCACCTCGGCTGCCGCCGGCGTTCCGGCGGCGGCGCGCTGCTGGGGCCGAGGTAGGCAGAGCGGCCGGGGGGGCCGGGGCCCGGCCGCAGCCGCTGCACCCACGCCCTGCCGCCTCCCACTGGGGACCCGGGGGTGGCCCGATCCGTGGCCGTTGGGTATGCTATCCGCGCCGCCGGGCCAGATAGGTCGCTTCTTGGCGGGGCCAGCGCAGCGGAACTTGCGGCGTGAGTGCGTGCGGCCGTGCTCGGACCCTGCCGCACCGCCCTCCTCCGCAGCCGCCTGCCCGCCGCCCGCCGCGCCTGCATCCGCCTCCGCTGCCCCCGCCGCGGGTTCCGCCATCTCCGCATCCAAGCCCGCGGCACGCGGCCCCGGCCGCTCGTCTTCCCCGCCCGAGCTGCGGTCCGCAGACTCGCTTTCGGATTCCGTCACCGAGTGAGCCGGGTGGAACGCCCGGCCCCGGCCGCGGCCCCGGCCCGCGCCCAAGCCCCGCACCGGCGCGCCCCAGCGGCCCCCACGGCCTCGCCCCCGCCCGCGCCCGCGGCCCCGGCCCCGGCCGCCGCCGCCCTCCTCGACCCCGTCCTCCTCGCCGCTCAAGGCACCGCTCGGGAACCCAGCGGCCCCCAGCCCCAGGCCATGCTCGGCGCCTGCGGGCATCTGCCCTGCCTGCTCCGCCCCGGCCTCGCTCACGGCGGCCTGCGCGGGTAGGGTGAGGGAAGTGTGGAGGCGGGGGCGTGCGTGGGTGTGGGTGGCTTGCTCGGAGCCCATGACTTCCGCCCAGCTGCCGCTCGCGCCCTCCTGCGCCTGCACCCGTGCGCCCCTTCTTAGCCTTTGCCCAGCGCCCTCAGCCCCCGCCCTCGTGCCTTGCCCATCTGCCCATCCCCCACCCTGCCCAGGGCCCCCAACCCCCCGCTCCAGCCCCCGCCCACCTGCCAGGCCCGGGGCGTGGCCAGCCTCAGCACCAGGCAGTCCAGGTTGGCCAGCGTCCAGCCCAGGGCCTGCGGTCGGGGAGAGGAGGGGAGGCGGGGTCACCCAAGGGTGGAACGTTGGCAGTTGGGGCAGCGAGGCGAAGGGCCCTCCCTGGACCTGCGCTGGGCCCGAGTAGGCCCGTCCTCTGCGCTCTCTGACCCCGTGCCCTCACTCTCTCAGCCGCCCCTCCCCGGGCCGCTCACCACGTAGCCCTCGAAGCGGCGGCTCAGCGGCCTCAGGCCCCGCACCACGGCCAGGGGGCCGCGGACGGGCCCCGGCGGGGGCATGAACGACAGCGCCAGGCAGCTGCGGCCCCCCGCGTCCGGGTCGTGAGGGCCCCAGCCGCCAGAGGCACCGGCGGGCATGGGCGGCACACCGGCGGCGGCCTGTGGCGGCGGCGGCGGCGGTGGCGAGGGTAGCGGAGGCTCCAGCGCCGGAGGCGTGGGCGCAGAGGCCGCGTCACAGGCTGGCGTCGCAGCTGCCGCTGCAACGGCTGCTGCTGCAGGCTCGACGGGGTCAGGGACGGGGCCGCTCGCTGGGTGGCCAGCAGCGCTCGCCTCTGCCCCCTCCGCTCGCGCTGCAGCAGCCCCCGCCCCTGCGGCCGACGGGTGCGGGTCCGTGCTGGCATCCGCTGCCTTCGGCTCAGCTGCCGTTGTGGGAGCAGCCGCCAGAGAGGCCGAGGATGGCTTTCCGTCGGGTCTGGCGGCCGCAGCTGCATTGGCAGCGGTCCAGAAGACGTGTACGTACCGCCCGGCGCCGTGCGTAAGGCCCGCTGGGATGATGGTGCGGCCCCGGCCGCGGCCCCGGCCCGCGCCCACGCCCCTGCCCCTCGTGCCGCGCCCCGCCAGACCGCCCCTACCCACGCCCATAGGGCCACCGCCAGCGCCCAGAGTGCAGCCCCAGCCCTCGGTGACGGTTGGCACATGCCCGGCGGCGGTAGCGGCTGCCGCCGCCGCCGCGGCGGGGCCGTGCCCGCCCGACAGGCAGTTGAGCCGGTACGCCTCCATCAGCCGTATGGCAGATCGCTCGTCCCGTTTGGCTGCGCGCTCCGCGCCTTTGCCCATGGACACGTACGGCTTGAGCCGCCCGTTAACCTCCACCACCAGCCCGACGGGCGCGCCCGACACGCAGTGCCGTACGGCGGGCGGCAGTTGGCCGGCGGGGAGCCACACGGCATCCAGGCCGGCCTGCAGTACGGTCCCGGGGTCGAGGTGTACGGGCTCGACCGAAAGCGGATCTGCCGTATAATCATCCGGGGAGGGGCTCCGAGACCCGGACGACCTGTCTGTTGACGCCCGGCTCCCAGCCCTCGCGGGCCGGCGTGGTCGGCCCCGCGTACCGCTGCGGCCGCGCCTTGGACGCCCCCGTCGCTTGCCCCGCCCGCCGCTGCCGTCATCGGATCCATCCCAATCCGTATCCGAGGTCCGGCCGTCGTCCGAGTCATCAGATTGCGAGGAAGACTCGGATCCCGAGGACGACGAGCTGGTGGACCCCGAGCTTTGGGAGGATGTCGACGAGGGCGTGGATTTGGATTTGGATCTGGATCCAGACTTCGCCTTTGACCGGGGCTTTGACCGCGAGGGCGAGCTGGAGGAGGAGGACGTCGACGTGGTTGACGATGACTCAGAGGTCGAGGAGGAGCCGTCCTCAGAGTCTGACTGGGAGGGGGTGGTGGACTGACTGGGGGTGGACGACTCCGAGCCCGACAGCCCCCCGCCGCCCAGGTAGTCCCGCGCCCAGGCAGGCCGGACGCAGCTCCGCCGGCGGCGGCTGGGGCCCGAGGGCCCATGGCCCGGCGCAGGGCTGGGGTCCGCCGACGCCGACCGTCGAGACGGCCGCCGCTGGCGCTGCGGCCGGGACCGAGGCCTCTTTCGGGAGGGTGAGGGAGAGTCCCGCGGAGAGTCCTCGGCTCGCCGTCGGGCCCGGCGGGGCGGGCCCTGGGCCTGGGCCTGGGCCTGGGCCTGGACCTGGGTTACAGGTGCCTGGCGCCGGCTGGGAGGGGGCTGGAGAGCAGCAGGGCCGGCCGCGGGGCCGGGGCCGGGGCTGGGGCTGGGGCTGGGGCTGGGCTGCGGCTGGTCGGGGCGGGTCTGTGAGCTGACGGCGAAGACGAAGCTGGGCAGCAGCAGGCCGGCGGGTGTGACAGGCTTGGAGGCCTGGGCACCACCGGCCCGTGCGGAGGATGCAGGTGGGGTTGCGGCCACGGGGGAGAAGAGGGCGGCCGTGCGGCGGAGGGGCCGCAGCAGGGTCGGCTGGGGCCTGCAGTCGTCCACCAGGAGCAGCCCAACATCCTCGGCGCTCAGCTCCTTCAGGGTCGGACCACCATCGCGAGACTGCATCCCGCACTGGCAGCGCAGCTATGCCTCTGCTGCTGCGCCGCGCTGGTGTTTCGTTGCCATGCCCAGCAACCGCGCCTCACCCAGACAGCACCCGACGTTGCGGCTAGGCGCCTAAGCGCATATGATGTCAGTAAGTACTACCGCTAGCATGATATGCCGCAGGTTTCGGGACTGGCTGTGCTGCACCCAGAGACTCGCGCACGCGCTGGAAGTGCAGATAATCAATAAACGTTGCGTATGGAGAGAATTGACCAAGCTGATATTTTTTGGTGAGTTATACGCGAGCGAGGGGCGCTCCTGGGAAAATGCAGTGGGCCGATTCGGCCGTCACGATGTCTTGTCGGTGCGTGCATTCAGAACACTTGCAAGTGTTTGAACAGAGAACCGTCATGACCTGAAACGCGCACAGCTCTGAGACGCACGCCAGACACATTGGTGCACCGAAACCTGGCCGGCAGCGAGCATCATGGTCGCGCATTAGACCAACGATCTGCTGCAACTGGCACCAATACGACTTGCTGCAAGTTGACGCGAGTTTGCGGACCTCGCGTGCACACAATTGCCAATCCTCCTCGGACCGCAGCGAACTAGGGGAGTTCGGCCCGGCGTCAGCGCCATTGCCATCATCGGCGACCTACCACTGCAGCTAGCTCTGAAGGCTCCCTAACAGTCCAGCGGTGAGGCAGGAGATCTGCGCGGGATGTCGTCGGCCAGCGTGAAGAAGCTGCTGCGCTCCGCCCGCGAGTGCCTGGGCCGCCGCGAGTACCGCGAGGCCCTGCAGCACTGCAAGGAGGCTCTCGCGGAGGACAAGAGCTGCTACGAGGCTTACATGTACGTGGGGCGGGGACAAAGAAGCCCTCGGGACGGCCGCGCTGCGTCTTGCCACCGCGTCGCCTGCCAGGGCCCAGCACGCGCCCCGGCTGTGCCCCTAGCACCAGGCTGCTGCTGCTGAGGCCTGCGCTGTGCTACGCGAAACGCGCTGTGTCCCCCGCTTCCCCTCACCCTGCAGCTTCGTGGGCAAGGCGGCCTTCCACCTGGGCGAGCATGCGCAGGTTGGGCCGCGCGGGGCGGGGTGGCGGCTGGGGAGTCAGGGGCCCGTGCGGTTGCTGGGCTCGGAGTGGCGAGGGTGTCCCGGGACCTGGAGAGGTCTTGAGACTGGTCGGGGGACGTCCGCGTCAGGCTGGGCATGGCGCGGCCAATGGGGTGTGGCTGGGCCGGGCAGGAGTGACACCAGGCTGGGGAGCGGGCATGCCGCACGTCCCCGCGCCTTGGCCCCCCTGCTTCGGCCCAATAGCCCCTCCCTCCGCCTCTTCCCTCCCCGCCACCCCCACTCCCACAGGCCGAGGCCGCCTACCGCCGGGCGTCCGACCTGGACCCCCGCAACGCCCTGGCCTGGCAGGGGCTGGCGGAGCTGGGCGCGGAGACGGGTGGGTTGGGGGGTGGGCTGGTCCCCTTGCTGTTGCCTTGCTCTGACGTCGGAGGTCTCTGCCCATTCGACCCACCCCCCTTCCCCCTCCGGCTCCATCGCTGCACCCAGCGGACTGTCCGCCGCTATAGCGGTTGCGACACAGCGCACCGGCCCCTCTTTGTCCCCTCATTCGGACAGTCGGCATCTCCTTGCCTCGCCTCTGCCCTTTGCGCTCCTTGCACGCTCGTCTCCTGGCAGCCACCCTCGCCCCATCCTGCGCGATATCACCACCGCCCGACACTGTCCCCACACACGCACCCCCACCCCACCCCAATAGCAACATGACGCTCTCCCGCTCAGCCTGAAACACCCCCACCCCACCCCCCAGGCGCCTGGGCGTCGGCGGCCGAGTGCTACGGCCAGCTCCTGGCTCTGGCTGACGCCGCCCCCCCCGGCGACCCCCTGGCTTCCAAGCGCCCCACCTTCCTGCGCCGCCACGCCGAGGCGGCGGCGCGGGCCGGGCACCTGGCGGCGGCGGAGGCGGCCTGGTCGACGCTGACTGACGCGGCGGCGGCGGCGCTGGTGGAGGCCGAGGCAGCGGCGGGCGTGACGGCGGCGGGGCTGCCCGTGGCGGAGGCGGCGGCGGGCGGTGACGTGCAGCCGCCGGCAGTGGCGGAGGTGCCGGCGGCGGTGGCGGCGGCGGAGGATGAGCTGGTCGAGTGCCTGTGCCGCCTGGCGGACGTGCAGGTGCGGCGGCTGGCCGGGTCGGGGGACATTCTGCGTCTTTGGCCCGTACTGGTTCCTTGACACGGCCCGCACCTGTTCGCTCAACCCGCCCTGTCCCCTCTCAACCCGGCACGACCCCCCCTCCCCCCTCCCCCCGCCCCCCAGCTGGCCCAGGACGTTCAGGAGCTGGAGGCCAGGGTGGCTGTGCGGCTGGCAGCGGAGGCGGAGGCGGCCGGCATCACCAGCCCCGAGCAGGTGCGTGTGCGTGCGCGTGTGTGGGGAGACGGGCGGCCACGCGGTCGGTAGAACCCTTCGGGCTGACGGCATGGTGCCATGGGCTGTTGTCCGCGCTTCGACTCAGAAGAGTGGGCTCCCTCCTCACCTCTCAAGCCCATGTCATTCTGTCTTACCAGTTTCCGGTACCAGTTCTGACCCTACCCTGCCCACCGCCCTATTACTTCCTTCCCATCCCACCCCGCAGCTGGCGGCCCTGGAGCCGGGCATCCGGGGGGCGGTGGAGGGGGAGTGGGCGGAGGAGGCGCTGGAGGCGGAGGCGGACCACGCGGGGGGCACGCTGCGCGCCATCATCGCCCGCCGCCCGCCCTCGCCGCCCTTCGCCCCTTACTACGACGCATTCCTCAAGCGGTGAGCCGCGCGTGCGGCGCGTGCGGTGCATGAGGCGTGCGGCGCCCGCGGGCAAGGTCGGCAGCACGCTTTGCCCTTCTTCGTGCCAAGTCCGCCACCGGGTTGGCAAGCCCACTCGCAGCCGACTGGGGCTGGCAGGACGCAGGCAGGGCGGGGGCGGAAAGGCATTGAGTGCATCCTCTGCCTTCCTCCCCTCCGCCCCTCCGCCCCGCTCCCCCTAACCCCCTCTCCTTTACCCCGCCCAGGCTGCGCAAGCACATCCGTGCCGCCCCCGCCGGCTCCATGGAGCGCCACTCGCGGCGGGCGGTCCTGCTGGCGGCCGCACGGGCCACCATGGAGGGGCGCTGCGGGGACAAGGCCGGTGAGAGGGGGGGCCAGTGAAGGGGGAGCGGGCGGGGCAGGAGGGGGTGGGCACTGAGTGCGCGATCCCCCGTCAGTTGCATTGATCGCCAACATCATCATCCGACCCACAGCACCATCCTCACTGTTCTGCCCGCGTCCTTCCCCCCAAAGGCGGCTGCTGCGCGCCGTACGCCTTCGAGGCCGCGCTGGCTATGCTGGAGGTGGAGCACGAGGTGCTGGGCAACGAGGTGCGCCGTACCGTACGGGCGCCGTACACACGTGCACGCACCTTGCCGTACACGTACACCTTCTGCCTGTGCACTATCCCCTCATTCCCGGCTCTCACCGCCCTTGCTTTCCGCGTGCCTCTTACGCACCGTGATTACGCACGTCCCTCGTGTCATACATGCTCACGCGACGTCCCCTACGCCTCGTCAGGTCACGACCGCACACGTCTCCCCACACGGCTCCCCCACCCTGCCCCACGCGCAGGACCCCTCCCTGGACCCGGCCGCCTACCCCCCGGGCTCCCCTCCCTCCCTGGAGCCGCCCCCCCTGCCCCTCCTGGTGGCCGACAGCGACCGCATCGCCGCCCGCCTGGCCCACGCCTTCCCCGCCGCCGCCACCGCCCAGCTCCACACCGCACTGGCGCTGCGCCGCCGCGCCGCCGCCGTCGGCTTCGACGCCGTACCAACCGCCGAGTCAACCGTCGTGGTGCGGCTGCCGCCGGTGGCGGGCGGCCCGCTCGCCAAGCCGTCCGCGGCGGGGGCTGCCAAGCCCGCGGCTGCCGCCGCCGGCGGCGCGGTGGTGGGCGGGCGGCGGCGGCAGGTGACGCGGCTGCTGCTGTCGTGTCTGTCCCGGGGCGCGCGGGGCGTGTCGGGGTGGCTGGCGGCGTGTGAGGCTCTGCTGCAGGAGGGGGCGCCGGAGGCAGCCCTGGACGCAGCCAAGGAGGTGGGTGGGTTGGGGTTGGGGTTGGGGTGGGAGAAAGGGATGGAAGGGTATCCGTTGCAGCTTTCAGCATCAGCACCGCCGAGGAGGTGGGTGGTGTACGGACCTTTTCAAATGTAGACAGCCATGTGGACGCCGCCCAATGCTGAAGTATCAGGCCGCCTCTCCCCCTCTCTTCCTCCCCTCCTTATCCTCCCCCCAGGGCCTCAAGTACGTGGCCCACCGGGAGGTGGTGGGCAAGGAGCGGCTGGCGGGGGCGGGACTGCTGCTGCGCCTGCTGGCGGGGCAGGCGCTGCTGAGGCTGAGGAAGCTGGAGGAAGCCACGGTGCGTGTGCTGTCTCTGCGGGTGTTGGCGCATCAGGGCAAGAGCGAAACTCGGGCAGCCCCTCCTCGGAGGAGGGCTGGGTGTTTGAAGCTGAGCGGGATCACGTGGGGTGGGGTGGGGGCCGTGTGTGGAAGAAAGGCTTAGCCTGTGTGAATTGCGGGGGCCTTCGTGGCGCTTGATGTACGAGACCAGTGCGGAGAGGGCGCGACCGGAGGGTGAGATGTTGAGAGGTTGGAAGGAAGGGAACGCATCATCTCCAAACTCTATCTCCCCTCCCTCTCCCCCCTGTCAGGCCCTGCTGGAGGGCCTGGCGTACGGTGTGTCTGAGGGCCACGTGGCCTCGGGGGAGCTGGCGGGCATCCCCCCCCTCAACGTCAGCCAGCAAGCCAAGAGGTGGGGGGGTGGGGGGGCGCATGCGGTTATTGGCACGGGCCGAGCGCTCCCATGCCACTCCCCCCAGCCCCCTTTCTCCCCTCCGCGCCTCATTGCTGCTCTACAACCAACAACCCTTCCACTGTCTCCTCCCTCGTCTCCCCGGCGCCTTCTCCCTGCGTCCCCCTGTCCCACGTGCTCCCCCCACCCGCCTCCCCCCCAGGTACCTGGCCCACGCCGCCGCCGCCCGCGGCGACCTGCCCCTGTGCCGCCAGCGCTACGAGGAGCTGGTGGGGGGCGCACTGATGGGCCGCTCGGCAGCGCCCATCGAGGCGTGGGCGCACGGGGAGCTGGGCATGCTGCTGCTGAGGCAGGGGGCGGTGGAGGTGGGAGGGGGTTGGGGGTTGGGGTTGGGGTTCTGGGCTTGGGTTCTAGGGTGGTGTCGGGGCGTGGGGCGACACGGCGCTCGGCACAAGGGCAAGGTTCAACTCTCCATGGCATCAGGGGTGCTGGTCTATATCTACGGCCCCTTCTGTTCCTCGCCACCCGCGTGTTGCCCTTCCTATTCACCCAACCCCCCAGCCTGCGCGCTCCCACCTGGAGGCGGCCCTGGCGGCGCTGCAGCCCGCCCTGGACTCCGCCGCCGCCGCCGCCCCCGCCGGCACCGCCGCCGCCTCGCTCCGCCACGAGGCCGCCGCCTACCGCCTGCACGCCGCCCTGGCCGCCTGGGCCAAGGCCGGCGGCGCCCTGCCCCTGCCCGCGCCGCCGCCATCCCCCGACGGCGCCGCCGACGCCGCTGACGGCGCCGCCGCCACCGCCGCCGGCGGCGGCGGCGGCGGCGCGCCGCTGCGCGAGCCGGCGCGCTCCGCCTGCCGGGAGCACCTGCTGGCGGCGGCGGGGGTGGCGGGGCCGCTGCAGGCGGCGGCGCTGGCCTGGTTGGGCAGATGGTACGCGGCGGCGGCGGCGGCGGAGCTGGGGGCCGGCGGCGACCCGGCAGCGGCGCGGCTGTGTTGGCAGCGCGCACTGGCGCTGGACCCCACGCAGGTTGTGGGGTTGGTGGTTTGTGGGGGTATCGGCTAGCGCCGTGGCGTGTAGGTAACGTCGTAGCTGCTTTTCCATGGCGCCACACGCCACAGTGGTCTCCGTGTACCGTATACGGTAGTTATCAATCCCCCCGCACGTCCTTCCACTGACCTTCTCCCTTCCCTGCCCTTCCCCTTCCCCTGCCCCCTCCACCACACTCAACCCAAGGCCGAGGCGGGTGACGCCCTGGTGGCCATGCTCTGCTCCTGTGGCCGAACCCAGGTGGCCCTGGCCCTAGCCCAGGAGATGCACGCCCGAGCCGCCGCCACGCCCACGCCCGCCGCCGCCGCCGCGGCCGCAGCCGCCGCCGCCTCCGCACCGCCGCCCTACCTCACCTACCCGGGTCTGCTGCCCGCCCCCGCCGCTGCTGCTGCTGCGGTGCCGGCTGCGGGCGGCGACGCGGCGGCGGGGGCGGGGGCCGGGTGGGCGGCGCGGTCCCTGGCGAGGCTGCAGCGGGACGCGGGGTCGCACGATGAGGCGGTCACGAGCTATCAGGTGGGGGGGGGGTTGGGGAGGGGGGATTGTGGGCCAATGCCCGCCTTGGCCCCCATGCCCGCCTTGCAGTTGTTACTGCCGCTGCATGCGCCTGCCGCTCGCTCTGCCATCTACCTCCACCTTCTCCTCCAGGTAGCCGCCGCTTGCCTGCCCTCCGAGGTCGCTGGTTGTCGCTAGCCGCCGCTCGCGTGCACGCCCCACTTACACCTCAACCGTTCTGAAAGCCTTACTCTTCACCCTCCCTCCCCCCTCTCCCGTGCCCCGCTGGCCCGGCCCCCAATTCTTCCACGCTCCTGCGCCCCTCTCCCACCCTACCGCGCCTCCCCCCTCTTCAAGCGCTCCCGCTCAGTCCCAAACACACCTCCCTCACACCTGCTCCCCCACCTCCCCCCACCCCCAGGCCGCCATACGGCTGTCCCCCGAGGACCCCGAGCTGTGGGAGGGCCTGGCCGCGTCCTACCAGGGCCTGGGCCGGCACACAGCGGCGCTCAAGGTGGGCGGGCAGGGAGGGGAGGGGAAGGAGGGGGGTGGGGAGGCGGGAGGAGGGGTGGTGGAGGGCGAGGGGGCGGCGCAGGGGGCGGCGGAGGCGGAGGGGGCGGCGGAGGGGGCGGAGGAGGTGCAGGCTGAGGCTGGGGCGGCGGGGGCGGAGGAGCGGGTGTCGGTGCTGGGGGTGCAGAGGCCGGAGGCTGACGTGGCGGGGGCGCCCTGGGCCCCGCCTGGAACGGCATAGCTGCCAAGCCGTGCGGCATTCTCCTGGTCTTTGTGTGGTCCTTGCTGTGTTCGTTCATAGCTGCTTATGCTTCGATCGTTCATCTGCTGCTCATTGTGGATTGTGAAAAGCCCGGACCCGCTTTGGGTTAGCTTGTTCTGCATCTCCGACTGAGCGTTCAAGAAATTGTTGCGAGAGAGGTTGCTTGTGCTGAGGGCCTGACGACTCAGTTAGCCGTGACGCTGGATCGGTGGTTGGGCACGACGACTGTGCAGCGGTTGTGTTTAGACCTGTAGACTTCTTGAACTGACAGATGATTGTAAGGGCTTCGCGGTTGTGATGATGTCGGTCCTCGGGGTGATTGTTTTTCGGTCTGTCGCCGGTCGTCTGTTTGCTGCATACTCGGCTGTGTCAGGCAGGGCAGGTGGGTGGCTCACTGTTGCTGTGGAGGGCCGGGCTCCTATAGGCGTGCGCTGCACCCTCCGCCTCCGCCGCCCTCTCCTCCGCCGCTGCCCTGCGCCGCCCCCTCCCCGCCCTCCTCCTCCCCCCGCACCGCACCCAACGCCCGGACGCCTCGTGCTCCGGCCCCCGCTCCTCCGCCGCCCCCGGCACCGCACCGCACGCACGTACCGACGGCCCCGCTCGGCCCGGCCTGGCTGCCGCCTCCACCCCACCGCCGCCTCCTGCACGCCGCATACCACGGGTGATGGGTTGTGTGCACATTGTGAATGCATGCGTTGGTGGTAGCACATGTCGACTCGGCGGTTGGTTGTTGTTGTTAGGAAGAGACGCCGTGTGTCTGGGCAGTCTGGCCTCTGGTAGCGTGGTGGTTACAGGTAGGGGTGCCTGGTGTGGTCATAGCTTCACCGCTCCTTCATCACGGCCCCTGCTGTGCCCTTCACTCCACCCCGTCCCCCGCCCCGCAGTCCTTCGGCCGAGCCCTGGAGCTCGCGCCCGGTCGCCTCTTCAGCCGCTTGCAGGTGGGGCCCGTGCGGGAAGCAGGTGGCATGTGCTGTGCCGGATGTGTCCAGCAGAGGATTACTCAAATGACAGATGTCACTACTGGCGATCGTATGTTGCCGGCAAGCGCCCTTCGTCCGTAACCTCAGGGCACCTCCGTAGCCTGTCCTGCCCGGCATGTCGCGCCCTTCGGCGGGTCCTGGCCCTGGCCGTCATCCCAGGATACCCAGCCCAGCGGGCTCGCTGGCCGAAGCTCAACCCAGCCCCCATCATCGCGCCCCCTCCACCCACCCGCTTCCTCTCCTCCCTGCTCGTGGCCTCCCTCCAGGCCGCCGCGCTGTCGTACCAGATGGGGGACATGCCGGGGGCGCTGACCGCCTACCGCACCGCCCTGGGGGCGGCCCCGGGGAACGCGGCGGCGCTGCTGGGCTGCGGGGAGGTGCTGCTGGCACAGGTGGGGGGGCGGTGGGGGAGGAGGAGGGGCGGGGGAGGGGCGGGTGCGTGTCTGGGGGCCGCGCCTGCGGGCGTTAAGGAGCCGTTGCTCGCGTTATCCCCCTGAGGATGCCATGCGATTCCATGATACACATGGCGTCTGCGAACCCCCAAATGCTTGAATGCTCGAATGCTTGAATGCTCTAGTGCCATTGCCTTTCCTCATGGCTCTCTCTCCCTGGCCGCAGGCGGCTCTGGCGGCGCGCATGGGCGCAGCGGGCGCCGCTGCCGCCGAGCTGGCGGAGGCGGAGGCGCTGGCGGCGCGCGCAGCCGGGCTGTACGGCAACCTGCAGGTGAGCCATGCGGCTCTGACCCTGCCGTGGGTACAGTCTTGGGTACAGTCGTTGAGGGGCTTGGAGAGGTATGGTCGCCGTCACCACGTTCCTGCACCGCATGCCTCCCTGGGCTCCCTCCTTGCCCAGGCAGCCTGGAAGCTGCTGGGTGACGTACGGATGCAGCACGCTGCCGTGCCAACCGCCGAGTCGGTTGCCGCCACGCGCGGCGCCGCCGCCTCAACCGCCTCGCTGCCCGGCGCCTCCGCCGTCGCCTCCGGCCTGGCGGCGGCGCGCGCCCGCCTGGCGGCCGTACGGCAGGGCCGACGGGCGTATGCGGCTGCCGTACATCTGGATCCGCGCGTGTCCGGGCTGTACGGCGATCTTGGTCTGTCGTACGCGCTGGAGCTTGAGCTGGCACAGCAGCACCCCGCGCTGCAAGACGAGATCAAGGTGCGCTGGCGGCAGGACACGGCACTGCTTGGCGTGAAGCAGAAGGCTTGTTTATCTCCAGCTTCTGGCTCATGTCGCCTCCGTCCCTGCTCCGTGCTCTGCTCCGCGCCCTCAATTGAGCCTGCACCAATGCCCCGCCGCAACCCCACCCTCCGCCCGCCCTCTGCCACCAGGCCGAGCCCTCGGCGCTGCGCCGCCGCGCTCTGGCGCTCGCCCGCGGCGGCCTGCGCCTGGCCCCCGCCTCGGATTGGCTGTGGGGGGCGGCGGCCACAGTGGCAGCCGCCGGGGCCACAGGGCCGCCCGCCGCCGACGCGGCCGAGATGGCGGGCGTCGCAGAGTACTGCTACAGCCGAGCGCTACAGGTCGGTCTGGGCGGATGCTTAATGCTCGTGGTGGCTTTGATGGGGGCCGTACAGTATGGACGTGACACGCTGGAGCGGAGGGCTTCGGGGCCCGTCCAATTCCTTTTGTCCGACAAACCGACCGTCATACTGACCCTGGAAACACACCCCACCCCCAGCTCAACCCGCGCCGTGCGCCGTTGTGGGCGGCGCTGGGGCGCTTGTACGCAGCCAATGGGGCCGGCGCGCTGGCGAGCAGGTGGGGCTGCAGTTGCGGCCGCTGAAGCATTGTGGCTCCAGGCATTCGACTTTGTCCTGGCCCAGTGCTCTTCCCACACGCTGACCAACGGTCAACCCACACCGGTCGGGTTGAACTCCCTCAGCCTTTCTCAGTCCATACAACTCCGATGGTTAAGGTTGCCGACCTCACCTTGTCCCAGTCCACACCACTCCCAAATTAAACTCCCAACTCCCAACCGCCGCCCCAGGTGCTTCGACTCGGCCCGCAGCCACGAGCCCACCTCCGTGGCTGTCTGGGAGGCCATGGGTGACTCAGCGCTGCGCCGGAACGGGATCCGGAACCGGACGGCCGCGGATTCCGGGCTGCTGCGCGAGGCGGCTGACGCGTACGAGCACGCCCAGCTGCTGGGGGGAGACACGGAGTCGCGGCTGGGGTTCGTGCTTGGTACGCGGGGCAGCGAGGGAAAGGGAGGAGGATGGCTATTGGGGTGGGTGGCCGTTGACCGGGTTTGGATGGAGCTTTGCGCGGATCCTAGTCCCTGACTCGGCTCGCTCCTACTTCCCTTTGCGCCCCCGAATTATGCCCGCCCAACCTCGCGTACTTCCCCGCTCCTCCCCCTCCCCGCGTCCTCCCAGGTGCGCTGCTGCTCCCCCGCCGCGGCGGCCCCTCCCCCGCCGACGGCACAGTGCTGGCTGCGGCCACCAAGGCAGCGGCCATGGCCCCCCTGCTGCCTGCGGGTGCGTGACAGGGAGCGGCGTGGGGGCAGGCGTTGTCGCCGGGAGTGTGGCTTCACGGGGTCTTGGGCGGGGGCGGGAAGGTTCTCCCAAACCTTGCCTGTCTGCATTTTCATGTGGGATTCTCACAGCTCGTCTTCCGACCGCTCGTATTTTCTACTTTCAAGCGCTCAAACATCTTCCCCTCTTCCTCCGCAGCGCACCACGCGAGGGCCCTGGCGCTGGAGGCCCGGGGCGACGCGGCGGAGGCGGTGCAGGTGGGGCGGGAGGGGCGGTGATCGTGTGTGTTAGGTTGGGACTTGGGAGGCCTGGTCCCTGTGGTCTGCGGTGGTCTGGGTATGGCACTAGCCAGTAGGGCAGGTTGGACTCAGGAACGAAACCACGGGTGGCGGTCTGGGCCGTTTCACCTATTCAACTTCATCCTGTGATTGATTCCGTACATCCCAACAGGCCATTGACACTGCCATCTCCCTACTGAGCGCTGGCGGCGATCCAGATCCAGCGGCGGCGGCGGCAGGCGCCGCGCCGGCGGCGTGGCCCGCCGACTCCAGCCGCGCCCCCTCCGCCGCCGCCGCCCTCCGCCTGGACCGCGCCCGCATGCTGGCGGCGGCGGGGCGGGCGGCGGAGGCGGTGGCGGCGTGGGGTGAGGCGGCGGAGGCGGCAGGACTGGGCCCGGCGGCGGCGGGACCGGCGGCGGCGGCCGACCCGGCGGCGACGCTGGCGTACGGCGCGGCTCTGCAGCAGGTGCGTGGGGTGTCGTACCGATAACCAGTACAGACTCCGTTCAAGCACGTTCAGTATGACATACTGGTGCAGAAACCCAACCTCACCGGCTCCGCACCACCCCTCATCACCCCCTGCAGCTGGGCCGCTCGGCCGAGGCCCTTCCTGCCTTCACCGCCCTGCTCTCAAACCCCGCCGCCCCGCCCCTGCTCCGGGCCTCCGCCGCCACCGCCGCCGCCCGCATCCACGTGGCGGCGCGGCGATGGGACGAGGCGTACGGCGTGGTGCTGGCGTGTACGACAGGTGAGTCATCGCCTGGCTACCGAAGGGTCCACCACACTCGCCAAATTGCTGCACCACAGGGGCCCGAGGCCATCCACCGGCTTGCTTGGGTTGCGGTCTTTTGTAACCTGGGCATGTTTCGGCGGCCGCCTAGTGACCCACTCATCCCTACCCCCCTTTGCCATCCCACGAACAACTCGACGCGTTCCCGCTCATCAGCTTCAAACACCCCCCTTTGCCACCCCCTGCCGTGCGTGCTCTCTCACCGTAGACCTGCCGGACGAGGGCCAGGAGGGCGGCGGGGCGGCCGCGGAGGCCGGGTCCAAGCTGTGGCGGGTGCTGCTGGCGGGTGAGGGCCGAAGAGCGGGGGGGGTGGGGGTCGTGAGGGGGCCAAGGGTTGGGAGGCGGGCGCTGGGGTGGTTGCTTCGGTTGAGGGACACCCTGGTGACGCAGAGGCGGGAGCCAGGGTGGCGGCGAGTGGGCGAGGGGCTCTGGTAAGTCTGACCGAGCCATGGATTCGGCCGGCGCATTCGTACTCGTCTCTCTTCACTCTTCCCCTCTCCACCAGACTCCCTACACGCTCACCCCTCCCTACCAGTATATACATAGTGTTACACAGCAACTGGGTGGATGCAAAAGTTTAAATTCAAAATTACCAACTAGATTTGCATACCCCCATCCCCCACGGCGCGATCCTGCTCAGCAACAAACACCCAACCCCCCCACGCCCCCCTCACCGCCCAGGCACCATTGCGTCCCGGGCCCCCGAGCTGCAGCCGCAGCTGCTGGCCTCGGCCCGCGCCTGGGCCGCACCGCGGAAGGACCTGGACACGGCGCAGGTGCGGGCAGGCTGCCGTACGGGTGCTGTTTGTGCTGTTGCCGTACCGTACACGGGCAGCTTGATTGTGGGGCCGGTGGTGTGGCGGACCGGGGGAAGTTTAACCCAGGTGCAATGCGGGCAGGGCTCTCGGCCTCGGCGCCTTGTGATGTGTGCTGTGTAACAGACTGCGGAACGTAAGTGTCCGAACAACGCATGCGCATCGCCGCTCGCTAGACGATAAAGACGACTAACACATACTTTCTCCCACGATCCCCTCCGCATGCGCAGCACGAGTACCGCCTGCTGGAGCTGGTCTGCGCCAGCCGCCGCGCCGCCGCCGGGCCCGGCCCCGACGGCACCGCCGCCGCCGTCGCCGCTGTCCGCGCCGCCGCCGCCGCCGTGAGGGCCTGCCCCTCCGACGGCGCCGCCAGGGCGCTTCTCGCCGCCGCCGCCGCCGCCGCCGGTCCCCGCTACGCGACGCTGGCGGCGCGGGCAGCCCCGCGCGACCACCTCCCCGCTCCGCCTGGCGTCAGCGGCGGCGGCCCCGGCGGCGCCGCCGACCCCGTGCCCGGCCTGGCGGCGCCGCCACCGCTGGCGCCGTCGGCTGCGGCGGCGCACGCCGCCGGGGTGACGGCGGCGGCAGCCGCGGCGGCGGCGGGCGGCGGCGGCGACGAGAAGCTGAGGGGTGCCATCCGGGCGGCGGCGGAGCGGATGCGGAGGGTGGTGCACTCTCAGCCGGAGGAGGGGGGCGCTTGGTACCTGCTCGCCGTTACAGAGATGCAGGTGGGCTTAGGTGGCGTGGGTGCGCGTGGATGGGATTGCAGCAGATGAGGCCTACACCGCGCTTCACTCCTGTGTTAGTGACTTCTCATTGCTTGGTGTTGCGTCATAACTGGCGCTCTGCTCCACGCCCTGCCACGTCCCGCCCTCCCGCCACTCAGCTTGCCACCGCCAGCGGATTTGCAGTGCACCTCTGCCGCCGCGCCGCCGCCACTGCCGCCGCCGCCGCGGCCCGCTGCCGGACGCAGCTGGCGGCGCTGCCGCCAGATCCCCCGGCGGCGGCGGCGCCACGACCGCCGGCGCCGCCGCCGGGCATGCCCCCGGCACTAGCACTAGCTATGGGGGCAGGTGTGTGTGTGGGTGTACGAAAGGGCAACCATGCTGCCCACAAGAAGGAAAGCTCTTCCTTGTTCCCCGCCGCGCCCATACCAGCCATCCGCCGTCAAACATTCCCGCCCGCGTCAACGCTGTGCTTCCCTATCCCTAACCCACGCCCTGTGCCCCGTGTCCGCCCGCAGCCCGGGCTCATGCCCCTCCCCCGCCCGACCCCGCCGCCGCCGCCCTGCGCCTCCGCCGCGGGGCCCTGGCGGAGGCGGCAGTGCGGAGCCTGGCGCTGCGTTCGGAGGCGCTGCTGAGGCTGAGGGAGCGCGGCGGCGCGGCGGCGGCGGCGGCGGCGGCGGCTGAGCCAGCGGCGGCGGCAGGAGCGGCGGCGGAGGCAGCCGCGGCGGAGGCAGCCCAACAGGCTTTGAGGTGGGGGGCTTGGCGTAAGGGGCCGGAGAAACTCTTTTCCGGAGAGCTATGTTGGGGGTTGTGGGGCGTTACTTGTTTCTGCTGTTCTCACCAAGCCCTGGACCCCTTCGTCTGCGCTTTCCACCCACCCAACCCTCCCCTCTCTCCCCCACCCACCCCTGCCCGCTCCGCAGTCTGGCCCAGGCCCAGGGCATCGACGCCTCCCCCGCCCACCGGGCAATGGCGCGGCTTGCCCTGGCCAAGGTGAGCCCTGGGTGGAAGGCTCCTTCGGGAGAAGGCCCCAGGCCCCGATGGCATGTCACGCCCTGATCCCAGGGCTGAGGCACCGGCGTGCGGATAACGTCAGGCGCAATGCGCATTGTTGTAGCGTATCCGCTAGCTCGCCTCCTCATCCCCTGTGCCACACTGCCAACCAGGGCGACTGGGCGGCTGTGGATGCGGCGTACGACCAGGCCTGCAAGGCCGCCGCCGCTGCCGCCGCCACAGCTGGCGGCGCCATCGGCAGCGCCAGCGGCGGCGGCGGCGGCCCCTTCGCCTACTCCTTGCTACCCGCGCTGGAGTGGGCGGCGGCTAGGGCGGCAGCGGGGCGGCCGGCGGAGGCGCTGCAGGGCCTCGACGCCGCCGTCAGCGCCGCCGCCGGAGCTCCGCTGGTGGCGGCAGCGCGGCCGACGGCGGCCGCGGCGCCAGCTGACGTGGCGGCGGCGCAGCGGGCGCTGCTGCTCCTGCAGTTGGGCGAGGCGGAGGTGGCGCGGGCGGTGGCGGCGGAGGCGGCCGCTGGCGGAGGCGCAGGCAGCGCCGGGGCACCGGCGGCGGCGCTGAGGTCCGCCGCGCACACAGTGCAGGCGGCGGCGGCGCTGGCCGCGGCGGCGGCGGCGGGCGATGACGCGCCGACAAAGAAGAAGGCCCTTCTGGAGGCCAGGTACGGACCGGTCACTCGTCGGCTCCCCGACACCCCACCTCGGGGCCTACATGCCGCCCTGAACCCGCTAGGTTTCCTTCCCATTCACGCCCCCAGATCCGCAAATCTTAACCCACTTCCGACCTCCTCCGTGATCCCACGACCCCCCCTCCCGACCCCGCGTGCGCTTCAGGTGGGCCGCCCGCGAGGCGCTCAGGCCCCTCACCCAGGCCCGGCCGGCGGGGCAGCTGGGTCGCCGCCACTCGGCACCGCCGCCGGGGCCCTCGGGGCCGGGCGCGGCGCTGGCGGCGGCGCTGCTGGCGGCGGCGGAGGCGGCACTGGGGAAGGAGGAGGCGGCACGGGAGATGGAGGCAACGGTAGGCGCGTGGTGCGGGGAGAGGAAGCCGCCCTGTTATTGTGCTGCCGGGGCCCTTCGGTTAGAGCCGGCCGGGCAGCCGCGGGCAGGGGGCAGTGCGGTGTTGTTCCTGGCGTACGGTGCCGTATGGTCCTGCTGACGTCTGTTCGTTGCTGTTCTGTGGGACTTACTCACGCCTTACCCTGTGCCCACCGCCCCTGCGCTCCCCGCCCCCAGGCCGCCGGGCTGTGGCCCGACACCGCCGCCGATCCCGCCCCGGGCCTCGAGGGGCTGCTGGCGGCTGCCGCAGCCCGCACCGGCGGCTCCCGCCTCGAGCTGGCGCGGGCGGTGCACGGACGGCCCTGGGCACTGGGCGAGGAGTGGGGCGCCCTGGCGGCAGCGGCGAGGGCTTGAGCGCGTGTGGCCTGTGCCAGGGCGGCGGGCCTTGTGGGGTAAATGCTAGCTTGCGGTGTGCCCGGGCGGCGGGAGGTTTAGGTGATCGTAGTTAGCTTGCATCGCAACCGGAGGATGGTGGGTCTTTCAGTTGGTTGTCCGCCGTGAAACGGGGGCAGTTTGTTGCTCGTCCTGGCTCTTCTGGACAGAGGTGCGGGGGTTCTGTGCTCGCAGGGGCCGTGCAGCGTAGTCCGGACGACGACGAAGGGGGATGCAGCTGAACGGTGCGGGGGCGGGTGGGTGGAGCTCACCCGAGGGCTATTATAGACAACGGGGCGTAGTGCCGCGGGCGGGGAAATGGCCATGGCACAGGTGGACACGACACGGGCGGACTGATGGCTCGAGCGTCCCCCGTTATCCTCAAACCAAACTCATCGGGTACGACTTGATGTTGTTTACGCTTCCCAAGCATCGCAGCGCGTGCACCGCGACTCCACGGCTCTGCGGACGCGCGGCGGTACAACGGTAACGGTTCGTCACCCCCGCGTAAGCAATCGCGCCAAGTCTCGACCACACCGCAGCTCCCACCAGTCGCGACATAGCAAAAGCGCTACTTGCAACGCCGGCCCGCTCCACGCTTCAACAACAGCGACACCATGGCGCACCGTGTAGCGCAAGTCGGTCAGCTACTGGTCCTCTTCCTGGCTTACACGGCGCGCTCACAAGCGTTCTCGCCAATTGAACTAGAATGGGAGGACGCAGGTCGGGTCGACGTGCCGACATCGGGTGCCGACACCATCTCTGTGCCGCTCTTCAAAGGGACGCTCAGCTACCGGCCTGCAACGGTCGCGATCGATGGCTGGATTGTCAACACCATGACATACGGCTTTGGCAAAAGCCTGGTGCGTTGCTGCACAGCTGCAGCCGGGGGAGGGGGGGCGGGTGTCTTCGTGTGGCCAGGGAGCGACCTGCACGAAGCGCGGCGACAAGCCCGCCCCGGCCCAGGCGCAGCCCCCCATACCATACCCTCAGTGGCCATCGCAAACCAGCGCTAACAAATAGGCGTGCAGTGCCAGACGCTTGAGTGTTCGCGTCGTCCTCACCTGCACGCCCCCGCTGGATACCCGCCGGTCGCTCGTAGGCCCTCCTGCCCGGCCCCACGCTGCGGCTTCGGGCGTGCGCGCAGTACCGCCTGCGGCTGGTCAACGAGGCAGCAGAGCCCTGGACAGACGTGTCGACCACGTGAGGGGCAGGGGGGAGCCCAGGACGGACGCTGTGACCACGTGACGGGCGTGAGGGGTATGCGGGGAGGATGGCTTGTACCGCATTCAGGGCTAAGCCCAAGCCGCCTCCCTTTCGGTATCCATCCGTTGCTTTCCAGGACCAACCTCCATATACACGGGGTCCACGTCAACGGCGATGCGCCCGCAGATGACGTCACCGTGTCCGTGGCGGCGGGTGCGTGGGCGCCCTGAGCAGCCGAGCAAGCGCTTTGTGCAGGGGGGTGGGGTGGGGGCTGGCGAAGGAGGGGGCAGGCCGCAGGCACGAGCGGGGCCGACCGAGCCAGCGTGCGGCTGTGGTCGTGCGGGGGCATTCCAGATCATTGCTCAAGATAAAATCATGGGTTGCTATGCACCCGGCATCCGGACTCACACTTACTCCCTAAGGCCCCTACTCCACACGAAAAACCACTTCCCCATCCCCTTTCGGACCCACCCACGCTTCCAAACCCCCCGCTGCCCGGCCCACCTTTCAGGCCAGTCCTACACGTACATTTACAACATTCCTTGTGACCACGCTGGTGGCACCTTCTTCTACCACCCGCACGTGCACATGCAGACGGCGCTGCAGGTGGGGTGTTCGTGCGGAGCTCCCTGGGGTCCCGGGGCCCTGGGGTACGTAAGCTTCTGGGGCCCTGGGGTTGAGGCCGTTGCAGGGTTAAGCGACATTCTTGAGAAGAGGTGCTGACTGCAATCAGCACCACAGTTTAGCGCTGTGGGATTGCAGCGCTATTGGGTGGTAGATAGCACCCTCTCCTCCCCTCCCCTGCTGGAATCCATTGCCACCCGCCCCAACCCCAACCCCACCAGGTGGCGGGCGGGGCGGTGGGGACGGTCATCGTGGACGACCACCCCGGGGAGGCGGCGTCGCGGCCCGCCGCCTGGCCCGACATGGGGGAGCACGTGCTGGTGCGGGGGGGGGTGAGGGGGCGCGCCAGAGGGTTTGGGAAGAAAGGAGAAGTGTCCAGAGCTTGTACCGCAATGTGGGGAATGCTGCTGTGACCGGGTTCTGAGTACAGGGTGATGGGGGTCGTGGCCCCTGGATCTGTCGCCTCGCCCGCCCGCCTGTCGTGGGTCCATCCTCAGCCCCCATCCTCAACCCCTCCCGCCTCCCCCACCTCCTTCCGTCCACCCAGGTGCTGCTGCGGGTGGACGCCGCCTCGAGCCCGGGGTCCATGGCGGCCATGATGGGGGGCCGCATGGGGGACCTCATGGGGGGGGCGTCGCTGCCCAAGCTCTGCGTGAGCGGGCTCGGAGGGGGGCGGGGACAGGAAGAAAGGCTTGAGGGGATGGAGGCTAGGTGGCTAGCCGTTGGGGTTGATCGCGTGGGGGCAGGGCACGTAGCGCAGGGCCGCACTAACCCTTTACCTACCTTGCTTCTTTCGGCCCCTGAACTAACCCGTTGGCATGCAGGACAATGTCGGCTGCAAGTGGTTCTCGTCCTTGGGGTCGCCCCCCGCGCCCTCCTTCTACCTGGCCAACGGGAGATACAAGTGAGCGCCTTGAGAGAGCTGGCGAGCGGGCCGACCACCCACCGAGCTCCCTCCGTGCCCCACACCGGTGCCATCGTCGCACATTGCCTTGCCCCTCACCCACAGCCACTGCCCCGTGCCTCCCGGTACTCTGTCTTTCCTTGTCTCGTAACTGCGTGCACCCCAAGACCCCATGCCTCCGTCCCGCCACCCAGGCCCACGCTGCCCCTGGGCGCTGCCAACACGTGGCACCGCCTGCGCCTGGTCCACGCCTCACTCGACTCCATCGCCAGCCCCTTCAAGATCACCGCCGCATCGGGTGAGGCCTACGCCACCTCCTCTCTTCCTTCCGTCCTCTTCCCCGGCCGCCTGCAGCAAGACCAGGGTCCACCGGCTCTCGTGCAGGCCCCCTCCGCCACCCACCCTCCCTTGATACTACCCTTTCACCCACCTCGCTCACACAGGCCAGGGCGCGGGTGCCTGCTCCGTGTCCCTCCTGGCCAAGGACGGAGTGCTGCTGCCCTCCACGCCCCGGCCCCTGGGTCCCGGAACGGGCACCACCACGCCCCTGCTCTTCGCCAACGCCGCCACGCGAGCTGACGTGGCCCTGTCCTGCCCCTGTACGGCGGGCACGTGCACGTACAACGTCATGCACGTGAGCGGCACCAGCTGGCTGCTGGCGGTTGGGGCATGTGGGCGGGCAAGCATCGGACAGAGGTACTGGTTCGTGGGCCCCTCTCCCTACCTTACCTTGCTTCCCTCCTTTCCCTCGTTTGTTATCCCTTCACCCCATCCGCGCCCCCACCCCAAACCCCCTCAGCACGACGCTGTGGTCGCCACCCTGGCCGTCACCGCCACCAGTGCGCCGGTAGCCGGAGGGGTTCGGGTTGGGGTTGGGGTTGGAGCGCCCCCTCCGCCCCTGCCCGCCTGGCGCCCCTGCCGGCCCTGGTACCTGCGGGACCTGCGCCACGAGACCGTGGGGGGCACCTTCGGTGAGGGGGGCTTGGGGCGGAGCGAGGTCCAGCTGAGACTTGATATGCCTAGCGCCTGCCTGTCTTTGGGAGCGCAGACCGCCAGCCTCGAAGCAATTGATTGTGGACCGACCGCTGAACGCATCGCATGCCGCAACGTGTGTCCCTGCGTGCGTGCGCGCAGCGGCCCACGTGGGGCCCACGGGCATCAACGGCGTGTCCTTCTCCGCGCACGCCCCCGTCTACACCTTCGAGCCGCGCAGTGTGCAGGCGAGGCCGAGAGGGCTGGATGGGCGTGCTTTCTCCTGACGCATATATGACGCATTCTCTTGGAGGCAGAGGGCAGGGGCAGGAGCTCGGGCCGCTTTCTGTCGGGCTCCATTAGTTCTGGGATCCTCTCTGATGCGTTCGTTCCACACGCCCTCTGATCATCGCCCGTCCCCGACAACCCTCATCCCCGCTGTCCCCCCGCTCAGGAGTGGACGCTCCGCGGCATCGACATGCACCCCGTGCACCTGCACGCCACGCCCTTCCAGATCGTGGGCGGCGTGCCGGTGGGGGCGCCCGCCGGCTGGTTCGAGCTGGGTGAGTGACGGGAGCGTCCGGACGGCGGAGAGCCTTGCCAAGGCCTCGCGCGCCCAGCGTAGCAAGCGGAGGGGAACGATGATTCGGAGGGCCGCCCCACGAATGGCTAGCTGCGCTCGGGGAGCCGCTCCTGCGCCCCAGCCTGAGTCCATTCGGAGTCCACAATGCGAAGCTGCCTTGTCTGCCTGTGAGCCCCTCACAGAAGGGCCGGATTGATTTCTTCTCCGTGGGTCCGCCCTGGATGGTGTCTGCCTCACCCACCCCACGTCCTCAGGCGCCTGGCATGACACGCACACGGACCGCCAGTGCCCGAGCCCAGGCCCCAACTAAACATTACCCACAGAAAGGACATTCTCTTCTCACCTTCTCATCTGTGTGTCTGCCTCGCCCTCCGCACGTCCCCAGGCGACTGGCACGACACGGTCACGTCGGGCGGCATGATGGAGCGCAGCGGGGTCATGGCCGGGGGGGCAGCGGCGGGGGCAGGAGGCATGATGGGGCCAGGCGCTGGCGGCCCCGGTGGTGGAGGCGCGGGCGGGGGCGGCAACCCCAATGCCAACGGCAACGCCAACCGTAACGGCGGCGGCGGCATGATGGGCGGCATGATGGGGGGGATGCTGAGGGGCGGCAACGGCGGCGGCGCGTGGCAGGGCATGGGGCGGCGAGCGCTGCAGCAGATGGGGATGGGCATGATGGGCGGGGGCGGCGGCATGATGTCTGGCTTCAGCACGGTGGTCCGCTTCCGGACGGAGTTCGCCTGCAAGGTCATGCTACACTGGTGAGCGGGGGCTACTGCGTTGAAGGGGTGGAAGCATGCCACGGGGGGTGGGCCAGGCCTACGAGGGGTGGGTTGGATCTTGGATCTTAAGATGGCGGCGCAGGGCCGGTACCCCGACCTGCAGTGCACACCTATAGCCCCGGCTATGGGTGCAGGGCTTGTACTGCAGGTGGGGTGCACCCCGCCCCTGCTGATGTCCATATGAAAGTCCGGCCCTCCGCCCTTTCACCCCCCCACCCCACCCCACCCCACCCCACCCCACCCCAGCCACATCCTGACGCACGAGGACGCGGGCTCCATGGCGCTCACGCGGAGCTTGGGGCCGGGCGGCATCGGGCCCCACATGATGAACCCTGCAACGGATTTCGCATGCCCCACCTAGCGGCCGCAGCTGGACAGCGCAAAGCGTGCGTGGTGATGCCACGCAGGTCTGAACCTGGCTATGGGCATGGGAAATTGGGAATAGATGACATCAACGCAGTACAAAGCGCCTTGTGGGCATGGGGGCTTGCATTGCATTGCGTGGCGGTACAATCAGTGATGGTGATGGGCCTAGTTGATTGCGCGTCCTGGTCTTGTTTGCTGTGGTGAAGCACGGCTGTAGGGAACGTTATTGTCTGGGTGGCTGTGAGGCCTGGAGACGCGTGGCGAGGGCTGCGACCCCTATGAGGTCACCAGGTCAGGGGCCCAACGCATTGTCGCTGTCTTCAGAGGTGCGGGCTGGTGGTGGAGGTTATGGAGAGGAGCTAAGGGTGGCCGCCCTTGTGCCAGCGGGGTTCTGTACAATTGCTGAAGAGCTGATGGCACGTGCTCAAGCAATCAAGGGCCAGTCCGTTGAGCACGGTGCTCAAGGGCCCGTTCGGACGGGGGTTGGGAGGTAGTTGGAGCATGCTTGGCAGTTGGGACTACCAAATACACGAACCAAGCATACATGCCTAGCCGTACCGGTACACACTCTCGCCGCAGTTCCACTGCGCTCGGACGCCCAGCCGTCGTCAAGCAGAGGAGCACGCGGCAGCATGCCCAGAGTGCCTCAGTCGTAGCCTACGACTCGTAGGGGCTGCAGGAGGAAACCCTGAACACATCCCACCGGGAAACCCTTAAGAGGGAAGCAAGAAAAGCTCAGACTGTTTGCCCTGTGACAACTGACAAGGCATGTGTGGCCCCATCGATGGTTGGTGACTTAATTGCGTGCCTGGACGCCTCCACTCCCATCAGCCTGTGTGATGACACCTGAAGCAGACAAGGGTGTCTGTCCTTAGGACAGGGAAAAGGGCTGAGCCCCAAACCCCGCGAGGCCGGGCAGCACTGGGGCGGCGCACTCAAGCACTACGCCCCACAGCGCCGGAACGGAAGCAAAAAGCGACAAGGCCACAAGGGGCCTGCCCGAGGGCATGAGGTTGGTTGCTGGCCTCGGGGCCGTGCAAAATGCAGGGCTGGCGCCGGTCCACCAGCCGCCGGCCTTGAGGGATACGCGGATTGCGCGGGGCAGACTTGGTTCCAAGCTTCCTGACATAGCGCTGTAAACTGATGTGCGCATGCGTGTGTGCTTCGGGGCGCGGCACCCGCCGAGGCCAGCGAGGGGGGGGGGAAGCGCAAGCGGCGCCGGCCCTGGACGACCCCAACTTATGCTCCCGTACGTCATGGTGCATTGTTGACCGACGTCTGCCTGGGTGTGACCTAAAGGAAGTCTTTTGCGGCGTCGAGCTTTGCCGGGTTGCCGCCCGACAACGTTCTGGCCGGCCGGAACGCCATCGTCGGGTTCGTCGCGCGGTCTGCCCCCGACCGCTGGGTGCTTTGACGTGCAGCACCTCCTGCGCATGTGTAGCGCGGCATCTCTGCCCTGGCAGTGCGGACATGCACGGGCAAATTGGGCAAATTGGGCAACTTTGCCCAATTTGGGAAGGACCCAAGTGCCGATTACAACTTGTACTGCTAATAAGCCGCAGCCAGGATGCATCTGTCTAAGCGCGAGCGGGTTGGGTGCGCGAGCGAGTGCTGCGAGGGCAATGGCATGTCCACACTCGGCCGACGACGACACCCAGCGAGGGGCAGTGGACGGCCCCGGGCAAAGTGGCTGTCGCAGCAGGCTGATGCACGTATCCACTTAAGCTCGTGCGTGCCAGGCTGTGGGACCGCATGTTCACAATCCAGTCCAGACGGAAACGGCGCAGTCATGAAAGTGCCAGGGCCCCTCGTGCAGTCCATACACTTGCCATGCTCCATACACAAGAAGAATGATAGGGGTATTAAACGAGGGTATTAGGGGCTTCGTGACCGCAACATATGGGCCAGAAGTATGGGCCAGCGTTATAGCGGCCGCTGGCCTCGACGAGAGCTACATTGATGGATTTGAGCAGACCTGTCCCTATGCCGACGGCATCACCTATCGGTGGGCTCCCCGTAATGGCTGACCTTGCCAAGCGCTCAGCCGCGCAACTCCTAGCGCAACTCTTTCTTGCTCAGTCACCTGTACCGGGCGCTGCCATTGGGACGCGCCGGGGCGCGCTGGAGCACTGTTCAACGACCTCGAGGTCGAGGCCGTGCGCCTGCTGCCGCTCGACCCACCTCCCCCCCGCGTTTCCCTCCGTAACCCTGCGCCACGCAGCGTGCTGGGCGCCCTGTCGCGGCACGTGGGGGAGTCCTTGGAGAGCGTCATGGAGGCAGCAGGGATGTACACGTCTTTGTACCACTACGGCCAGGTACGCCTGGCTGGGCTGGGGACAAGGGGCCGGTCGTCGAGGCCTGCTGCGCACGGGAAGGCGAGGGCCTTTACGGCGGTCCTGTTGCAGAGCTGCAGGGATACATTCGCAGAAGCGTGTTACAGGGATGCGTCTCTGTGGCGGTGGGGAGGCTCGCCGTGGCCTTGGACGTGGCCTGGGCACCGCCACAACGGGATACTTGAAGGGCTGTCAGTGATACTGAGTGGTTAGCTCTGCTCACAGTCATCGGCGAATCATCAACGCTGTGTTCGCTGCCTTTCTCTCCAGAGCCACGACTGGCTGCTGCGCTGCATGGGCTCCAACATCGTGGAGTTCCTGCAAAACCTCAACTTTTTCCACCTGCACCTGTAAGTCCAGAAGGTGCAAGGCCTCAGCGCGTGCGTTTCTGGGGCCAGCAGCTCCACGGCGGCCGGGTTTACCCTCGCTATGGCCGGGTTGGCAAGGAGGGGCTGGAATCTGCGCACTTTAGCGCTTCAGCCCTGTTTCGAAGTTGTCTTACGCTCCCGCCCCGCCCCACCCAGGTCCCTGACGTTCAAGGACATGCGGTCTCCCGAGTTCAACGTCGCGGAGGTGAGGGAAAGAGCTCAGCGAAGGCCGCAATAGCGCACGTCCGGGTTGACGGGCATGGGCCGGACGGGCGGGGAGCTGCAGCATGAAAGGTTGGCAGCACAGGTGCCCTCCATGGGCCGAGGCAGAAGAGCTGCTGGGGACGAAGGGCTGGCCCCAATGCTCTGAGGCTGATCCTAGCCGACGTTGCCGCCTGACCACGAACGCGCCCACCTGACCTCCTAGGTCACTCCCGAATCCGTCGTCCTTCACTACGCCTCGCCCCGCCCCGGGCTCACGCACTACGCCGTGGGTCTCCTCCGCGGAACCGCCAAGCACCTGTACGGCACCGACGTAACCGTGTCGATCCTGCGGCTGCGGGACCACTCCCAGCCGTACCGCAACCCGGAGCAAGACCCCGACGATAGCGGGTGCGACGGACTGGACAGGCAGGACACGAATTTGTCCGGCCTGTCCGGCGATGTGGCGCCTACCGTGTCAGACCACGACACCCTGCTCATCACGTTCCCGCGGCAGCCTTCCCTGGTGGAGCAGACGGACCAGAAGACCACGTGCCGACTGGGGCTGGAGCCGGCGACACTGTGAGCGCTAAGAGGGGCCTGGTCCGGGGTCAGGGGCCGGGGACCGCTTGCGTGTTCAGGATGCGTCGGGTGCGTAGGGACCGTTTGCTTGTGTGTGGTTGGGGAGTCTGCGCAGGGCTGTGTGCCGCCCGAGTTCGCCTGACACCTGGACACCCTGTGTGCATCCATTGCACTGGCTTGACGCACACAGTCGGGGCCGGGGACCGGGCGCGGGCCTGGGTTGGGGCTGCGTGCGCCGACTTGAGACTGCACAGGCGAGCTTAAGGCAGGGGCGAGGGGCCCCAGAGCTGCCGAGAGGGGACTGACGGCGGGGTGCTTAAGGCTTTGCCCGCTTGCCTCCTGGCATCCATGCCCCCAGGTACCAGCTGTTCCCGTTCCACCTGGTGCTCGACACCGAGGGCCGAGTGGTGCAGGTGGGCAGCAGGCGGGCCAGGCGCGAGTGCGGGGGCGAAACGGGACACAAGCCGGAAGTGGGGCGGGAAGCTCCGTATACAACACTGCTCCTGCAATTGTGGTCACGTCCTTCCCACGCACCTCCCCCTCCGCCCGTCCTTCCCCTTCCCTTAGGTCGGCCGCGCCCTGGCCCGGCTGTACCCCGACATGCGGCCGGGGCGGCTGCTGTCGGACTTCTTCGCGGTGGGAGGGGTGGGAGGGATGGAGACACGGTGTGGGGGGGAGGCAGGAGGCAGGAGGATTGGTGGTCAGACGTGATTCGGTGTACCCCGGCGCGCACGTTTGATGGTGGCGGATTCTCGCAGCCTCGGCGCCATCCCCCGGCCGCTCATGAACTCCGCTTGACCCGCCCCCGTCACCCCCTTGCCCCACGCCTCTGCCCCCAGCTGCGGCACCCCTACATCCCCATCAACTTCGACCGCATCGCGGCCAAGCAGGACTCGCTGTTCGTGCTGCGCAGCTGGGACAACGGGCTGGAGCTCAAGGGGCAGATGCTGGTCACCAGCATGCCCGCGGGTGGGTGGCACGCGGGCGCCCTTTGCGGGCTGTCCCTCAAGAATTCTCCTAGCGACCGCGGGCGGGTCACGTGCATGCGCTTGCGGCCCTCGTGTGTTATAAACTGGGGACCGCCCGCGGCGGAAGCAGCAACGCGCTTGGCATTGCTCGTCCGCTTGACCGCTGCTCGTCGGCTGGACGCCTTTGCCCCTGTGACTTCCTTTTGAGCCGCCTGCTTCCCGCCCATGGCCCCGCAGACACGCACGAGCCGGCGCTCCCCATCGACTCGGCCGTCCTCGCGGGCGCCTCGGCCACGCTGGAAGCGCTGGGGCGGGGCCGGCCCCTGCCAGACGGCGAATCACCCCATTCCCGTGCCACGGTCCGGCCCCCACACGCGCACCCGCCCCCGCGCGGGCACCTCGGGGCGGTGACGGACGAGCCCACCCCATCCACTGCCGCCTCCACAGCCGCCTCCACGCCCGGGCCCGTGTCCAGTCAGCCGCAGGCCGCGCTGCGCGGTCAGTGCCCCTTCCGCCACGCGGCGGGACCTGACGGTGTTGGCGTGGCCGCGGGCGCGGGCGCGGGCCCCGGCCCGGGCTCCGGCGCTCCTGGCGATCCGGCCAGCCGCCTCGGGGGAGCTCCAGGGCCCGGCGCAGGCCGGCGCGCCGGGCCGGCGGCAGGCCCCGGGCGCCGCTCGGAGCTCGGGCTGGGGCCCAGCAACGGGCGTGGGCACGTGCACGGACACGGCGGCGATCCGGATGCCCAGCCGGGGAGCAGCAGTGCGGCGAGCGTCAGCGATGACGACTGCGGGGGCGATGAGGGCGACGGGGCGGACTTGGCTCTCGCGCGCGGGTGCCGGCGGGCGCCGGGCGAGGGCTCCCCCGCAATCCTGTTCCTGGGAAACCCTCGTGTGGGGGACATGGCGGAGCTCAAGGTGGGGCGGAGGGCGGACGGGTGGGGTTGTTCCGATGGCTGGGAAGGGGAAGGCAGGGATGGGGAAGGTGCGGAGGAGTCAGGCGTGGGTGGCAGGTGCGTGCTGGCATGCTGAGTCCTGTGTTCTCGGCATGGGGCCCCAGGATCTGCGGCTGCGAGGGCTGACGACGGGAATGCCTGCATCGTCCATGTGTACCGGGGCTTGCAAGCGTTGACTTCAGCGTGTGCCCGTGCTTGCCCGCAGGCGTCTGGGCTGTACATGAGCGACCTGCCGCTGTTCGACTGCAGCCGCGAGATGCTGCTGATGGCGGAGCACCGAGCAACGGAGGCGGCCGCCAAGGAGAGCTTTGCTCGCCTCAGCCAGCAGCTTGAGGTGAGGGCAGCGGGCTCTCTGGTGGGCCTGCGTGTTGCCTTGACCGTCCGGTAGGCAGGGCACAGGAGGGTCCAGCACAAGAGAGCCCGGTTCGTGCTCGGGGCGAGGTGCGCTACATGGCTCGCGACCTCCATGCCCCTTCTCCCCTGTCCTCCCCCACCCCCTCCAGGCCGAGCGGCACCGCAGCGAGCAGCTGCTGTACCAGATGATCCCTCCCCACATCGCCGATGCGCTGCGGAGGGGGGAGCGCCTGGGCGCGGAGACGTACCCAGACGTGAGCGGTTGGGGGTGCGGCTGGGAGCTAGGCTATTGAGGAACGTCTCGGGTGGACCCTGGGTGCAGCCATCTTGCCGCTATCAAAGCTCTCCCTTGGCGGACAACGCTCTGACTTTCTGCCTCTGACCCTGTGTGCGTCTACTGCAGGCGACCGTGCTGTTCTCGGACATTGTGAGCCGGGGTGAAGCTTACCGAGAGATAGAGGTGTTACAATGCTTGTCGGCAGTAGAGGGCTTCTCAATCAAGCACGCTAGCTATGGCCCCTCCAGCTGCTTAGTCACCCCTAGCATTCCCGGTCCAGCTCCAACTCTCTCTGCCGCGCCCTCTCGTCACCCGTGCAGGTGGGGTTCACCACCATCGCGGCGGAGAGCACCGCCATGGAGGTGTGCAACATGCTGGACGAGCTGTGTGAGTGGGGGGAGGAGGGCGGGTGGGGGACCGGGGGACCTATCGCGCTGCTGGACCCCTTGTGACCCCTCTCTCCGTGGCCCCTCCCCCAGACAACGAGTTCGATGCGCTCATCGACAAGTACCCCCAGGTCTACAAGGTGGGGCGGGGCAGGGGCGGCAGCCTGAGCGTCAGGGGTGGTGTTCCTTATGCCTTCTCCCGCCCACCCACCCCAGGTTGAGACCATTGGCGACGCGTACATGCTGGTGGCCAACGTGACTCAGCCCTGCGACGACCACGTGGACGTGGTGCTGGACTTCGCACTCGACATGCACAGGGTCTGCCAGTGAGCAGGGGGCGGCGGAGAGGGGTGGATAGCGTTTGGATGGGAATAAGCCGCCTTAAAGGGAGGGTTTGTCGTGACAAGTCAAATGACTGCCACGTTTAGTCCCAGGAGCTGACGTGGTTGCCCCCTGTGTGTGATCAACTCAGGCGGGTCACCACCAACCGTGGAGCAAGCATCCAGATCCGTGTGGGCATCCACAGCGGCAGCGTCGTGGGAGGCGTGGTGGGGCGCCGCATGCCCCGCTTCCACCTGTTCGGCGACACGGGTGAGTGGGCACATGCATGGCAGCTGCCTGGGAGCAAAGCGCAACGCCTGCTTGCTGAGTACTGACGCACGTTCCTGCCCCCACCCTGGCCCTTTGCCTGCGTCCTGACCTTCATACAGTCAACACGTGAGTTGCTACGAGTTAGCCACACAGGGTTCTTGCAGTGCCCTTTGCCTGCCCTTGTGCCTCTGGGTGCTTCTGTGACCTCTGTGCCCCTCATGTGCCCCCCCTCCATGCTGCTCTGGCTGCAGGGCTGCTCGAATGGAGGTAGGCAGGGCTGTCGCCCAGGGGCTTCAAAGGGATATAGACGTATCAGGCTTGTTTTATAACTTTGATCACCACACCCACATAGAATCCTAAGCCCTGGCCCCAAGAAGTGCTTCCCATTGAAGCCTGCTTGCTGTCCCTCCTTCCCTCCACAGAGCCACGGGCTGCCGGGCGCCGTGCACATCTCGGCGGCAGCCCGCTCCCGCATCCGCAACCCAGCCAAGTACCTGATCACGGACCGTGGAGAGATCAGCGTCAAGGTGAGAGGCCAGTCCATGCCGCCGTGGCAGTCCTTGAGATGCTGGCTGCACTGCCTTGGCCCATGCCACGCTGCCTGGCTCCTGACTAACGCCTTGCACTCCATCCGCGCCCTCACCTACAGGGCAAGGGGTGCATGGAGACGTTCCTGGTGTCGGCCTTCCAGGAGCCCTCCCACGCGCACCTGTGCAGCCTGCTAGCGGACACGGCCTCCCTGGAGCGAGCGGTGGCCACTGCCATGCAGTCCCAGGGCAGCCACCAGCCCAGGCGCCAGCCCAGCAGGGAGGGCGGCGGCAGCGCAGCCACTTCTGCAAGCGGCGAGCTCGGGGCCGGTGCTTTAGCCCGCCCCAAAGGAGCTGCCACACGTGTCTCCAGCAGTGCTGGGCCAGAAGGTACCTCCCAGGCTTCGCTGGTGATGTCAGGGGCGTGGCTGACTCCCCCAGACTCCTCACACGTGCAGCCCATGGAGGGCCAGGAGGCCGGCAGGTTCGGAAGCAGCACTAAGCTCACCCTGCTGCCCAAGGGCACAGTCCCCGGCCTTGCCAGCGGGCAGACAGCGTATGAGGACGCTGAGCCTGCCAGCAGCGCCTCCGTCAGCGAGATGCTCCTCCTCTCTGCACTCATGGAGCAGGTGGAGCCAGGCGGGCAACCGGCAGGAAGTGCACCCGGGCTGCTCGCCTTGGCTTTGAGCCCAGACGCGCCTCCATTCAAGTCGGAGCCGGTGGGGACGCTCGAGTGGCCGGCAGCGCAGCCCAGAGGCACCTCCTCCCAGGGAGCCAAGCCCAGCGCGGAGCGGCACCTTTCTCAGTCACTGTCCGCGTCGCAGCTCCCTCTGCTGATTGAGTCACAGCGCCTCGGAGGCCCGCCGCGCGTCCCGGTTTCGCCCTCTTCCTCCGCGTCCTCGGTCGCCGAGCTAGACCGCCTGGCGTCCCTCACGGCCCCCAGCGCGTCGAGGCAGCACGTGGCCCCATTTCCTCGCTCCAGCAGCTTCATGGAACTCGCTTCCTCGGCCGCGCCCGGCAGCCCGGCCGGGGAGGGAGCCAACGCGTTTTCGCGGCCCTCGCGAGGTGTGACGTGCACCAACATCCCCGTAGGCCTCCTCGGCCCGGCTGCGCCCTGGGAGACCACGAGCGAAAGCGGCGCCGAGCAGGCGCTAACGCAGTCGCTCGCGAGCGCCGGTCTGCCGCGCCTTTCTGTGCAGCACCAGCAGCAACACCAGCAACACCAGGAGGACTCACTGGCGGTCTGGTCCGCGCAGCTGCGCGAGACCGTGGAGGCGGCGCAGCAGGAGGCGAGCGCGTCGCCGACGTGGCACCACCACGCGCGGTCGCGCAGGATGGGGCGACGGGACTCGTTCTCGATTCGCGTGACGCAGGTGGGCGTGTCTGGACCGTTTGGGGTTTGGAGTTTGAGGCAGGTTTGAGGGCTGAACATGGCGTCAGGGCGGCAAGGGCGGCTGCCGAGCGCGTAAGATTATAGGATGGGGGATGAGGCGTTGGGGGTGGGGTTGGTGCAGGGGCAGGGATGGGTGGTGGGTGGTGGGCTTGGTAGTGGCGCTGATCCGCTTGGCGCTTCACCTGAGCGCCCCAACCCTGCATGCCGCCCTTGCTTGCAGCAAGCGGACGACCTGGGCGAGATCAAGGCCATTCTGCGGCAGCAGCAGGAGCAGCTCGTGCGTATGCTGGCAGCGTCGCGCCTGGGGCCGAGGGCAAGCACAGGCAGCGGCGGTGCGTCGGCACCTCCAGATGAGGGGAGGACCTCCAGCCCCCCTCCAGGGGCGGCAGGGGCGCGTGGTCCTCCAGCCAAGCCGCTGGCGCCCGACCCAGAGGAGCAGAGCTACAGCGGCGTCTCAGTGCCCAGCAGCGCCGGCGTGCCCTCTGCGTCCGAGGAGCTCACAGAGCGCCATCACCACGTCGCCAAAGGTGCAGAGCTGTCATCAAGCACTCACGAGGCACCGCTCGGCATGTTTGAGGTGTAAGGCCAGAACCTTGGCGCCTGGCCGGTTCGGGCTTGGTGTGAAGGCCGCTTCAATGTGCTTAGTGGCCTGCACGTATGGGCCAGGTGCTTTCGCCCTGTATGGGCCATAGGAGTGAGGCCTACACAAAGCACACCGAGGTGTGCTTGCGTGGGCTGGCGTACTGGTGAAGAAGATCATGTGTGAGATGGCTTAGAAAATGCATGCAATAAGCGCAAGTGAGCATCAAGGCGGGTGGGGGGCTGGCCAGCTCTTTCTTTGGATTTTGTCTTCGTAAGCTTTGCGTGGCATCCAAACTGAGGTGCTGCTGTGGCCTATTCATGTTTCGAGTTCTCTCCTTCTCGGCAACCTCTGCGCGGGTCGTGAGGAATCCACAGGTTACGACGCTGTGCTCAATAAGCAAGGGCAAGCAAAAGGAACTCAACAAGGAACGCATGCCCATGGCGTGTGAAGTCTTGTAGCCGCGGACTGGGCTTTGATGCCATGGGTTTGGTGTTGGGCAGGCGGGAATGGTATTGGGAGCTTGGTTTTCGGGGGGCTGCAGCCAGGGCCACTTTTGTGCCCATACCCAGTTATGTAGGCAGTTGTGGACGAACACCACACAGCTGCGGGAAACGCACTTGGTGCGTACAGGTTTTGTGCTGAGCCCCCTCCCGCTTCAGTGATTCTGCCCGTGGGTCTGGCCTCCCCAGCGGTTCCACAGACAGAAGCCAGCCGAAGTGTCTTGCGTGCGGTTTAACATGTCAGTCCTCGGTGTTTACAATGAAGGACCCCCCTGGGGTCACAGCGCTGAACGCTGGGGCCAAGCGACCCACCTCACGGGCTTGCCCCCTGCAAGCCAGAACGCAAGTCCCTGTCATAACTTGCACTGACCACACTCAGGTCCCACCTTAGTCCTTGGCACGCACATGTCAGGGAAGCTGGGAATGGGGGTCAGCGGAGACCATCTCCGCCAAGAGGTGTTTTGTGTTTTGGGGGGGCGGGCTCTGCCCACGGGGCTATCCTAGATATGCTTTGCTGGGCGAAGACAAGGATGATGAGGCACCCTGCTCTCGGTGAGGGGATCAAGGGTGAAGGGCGAGAAATTGGATGGGGACTGCGTGCGTCGCTAAATTCCCCAAGCCAGAGTGTAACAGGCCTTGCGCTTCCAGAACCTCGGCCAACCAGGGTGTCTGTCCCTCCCCAGGACAGGGAAAAGGGCTGAGCCCAAACCCCGCGAGGCCGGGCAGCACTGGGGCCGCGCAATCAAGCACTACGCCCCACAGCACACGGCGCAGGATCATGCAGCCCAGCCTCCACTGGACGTGCTCCATCCAGTCATCCAGCTGCTCGTCCAGCTCCGCGTCATCATCAGACTCCTCCTCACTGCTGGTCGAGTGCCAGTCCTCGTCCTCGGTGTCGGTGGTGTTGGCACCGAAGGTGTCGTACGGCTGCACGGGGCCGTGGACTGAACCCACGCCGCCATAAGTTAGGGGCCTTCGCAACCCGACGGACGGACGGACGGACGGACGGACGGACGGACGGACGCCGACACGGGGTAATCCTCCGCGCCAGGCGCTACGCGCCCGGGGGCTCGGCCCAAAATGCTTCAACGGACCTTACTGTTACAAGGACACGGGCATCAGCAGTGAACCCCGATGCGGGCCGAGGGTCCAAGGGGAAGGTGGCCAGTCTCTGGTTCGCCCGGTTTGGGGACCGCTGCCGCCCGCACCTCCCAAGTTATGTGCGCCTTGCACCCACCCCCTGACCATCCAGCTCAACGGGCACAGTACCAGTACGGTCGAAGGCGCGGTCCGTCCGGCAGGCGTCATGCACTCCCCTTTCCGCCTGGCCGGCGGCATATCTCGTTGGTTCCGTAGTATGCAACTGAGCAGGACCGCGCGTCGGTCTTCCGCCGCTCAGCAATCCGCAAAACTGCACAAGACTCCCCTATACTGCACATTCGCAGACCCCCACCTAGGCCTCGCCTAGGAAGCGGAAGCCAATGCGGAAGGTGCATCTGCCTCGAGGCCTCCCCGCGCCTTCGGTTGGGATGGCAGTCAGGGCGCGCGCGTGCCCTTCCGCTGGTATGCCTGACCTCGGAGACTGCAAAGGACATATCACGCTCATGTATACAGCAGCGCAAGATGCATTTGCCGATCGGAGCGCCCCCGGAAACGGTACGGCGGGCCAGGTGAGTCCAGACAAACCTGCCAATATTCTCACGGCACTTGCCATTGCGGAGGTCGCTTTTCGTGCTGCGAGATGCCTGTGACATAGCCCTACGCCCACCACGCCCCGACTGCGGCAGCACTTCTGCAGGGGCCTTGTGTCGTGACGCCATGATAGGCATTATAAACAGTGGTGTGAGAGCGTTTGTCCTCGAGGTCTATGGGGCGGACGTGTGGACATCAATTGTGGAGAAGGCGCGCCAAGGCACAGATGGAGTTGAGCTTAATTTCATCAGCAGCTGCCCCTACTCAGACGCCAGCACCTATGGGCAAGTGTTTGCGTTCGGCCTGGGGTTTGTTACCTGAATGGGTTGGCTCGTTAGCTCGTTCCTGATGGCCATACTAGGGCTTAGATGCTTAGCCGAAGAACAGTCGACACAATGCGCGTTTCACTCCTGTTCCCCACCCTGCTGGCACCGATCGTTCGGCAGGCTGCTTGGGGCCCTCGCGGAGGAGCTGGGCGCGGACCTGGAATCAATCCTCGAGGAGGCAGGCTATCATTTCTGCACCTCGTTCATCCAGGCCATGGTGGGGGCGGTGGGGGATACCGGGGGAAGGCCCGCGCTTGTCCTCTAGTCAGCCTACCCGGCCACACGTCTGGTCGCCAGCACCCCCCTTCTTTCCTCCCTCGTATCGACTTGTACCGCGCCTGCTTGGTTCGCAAGCACGCCGGGTTGAGGGCTGGCGACAGCCGCGGGGCCCCCGGGGCAGGTCGTCGAGTTGGGACAAGGGGCTTCCAAACTCTAGCTATGCTTGGCTGCACTTGGGGCTGCAACTGGGGTTGGGGGTGGAGCGGGTGGGGCTCAGCTGGCTGATCTTACCCCATCTCCCCGAACCTCCGCCCGGCACCCCTGTGGTAAGCACGCTCAATGCCGTCCGCCACGCAGGGCTACGACTCGCTGCTCCGGTGCATGGGAGGGGACATCGTGGAGTTCCTGCAGAACCTCAACTTCTTCCACCTGCACCTGTGGGTTGTTGGTTGAACCTTTGCTTGATAAAGACGCAAGACCTGTGAATGTTTGGAGCATCTGGTGACTCACCGAGAGCGGGATGGACCGCTGGGTCACAAACTTCAAACTTTGCAGCTGTTTGGCGCTCTGATGCAGCGATTTGCGGGGCATTTGCGGAAGCATGGGGCCGCCACCTGCAAACTGCGTACGCTCTTCCAGTATCCGTGTACCGCTGCACCCCCAGATCTCTGACGTTCAAAGGGATGCGGGCGCCAGAGTTTAATGTGGAGGAGGTGGGGAGCGTGAGGGGATGGCACGGGGGGGGGGGCGTGGGGGGATGGCACGGGGAGGCTGCAGCGGGCAGGCAAGCAGAAGGGCCCAAGGGGGGAGAGATGGTCTTATACTCTCGAGTCTACCTGCCCTGCCTCTCCCTTCCTCGTCCAGGCCACCCCCGATTCCCTGATCGTGCACTACGCCTCGACCCGCCCCGGCCTCACCCGCTTCGCGGTCGGGCTCATCCGCGGCGCCGCCAAGCAGCTGTACGACACGGACGTGACTGTGACCGTACTGCGGTTGCGTGGCGAGCCGTCCATCAGCGGTGGCGGCAGGGATGGCGACGCGCAGGAACCTACGGGCGGGGAGGCGGGGAGCAACCCACGGCCAGCCCTTGGGGACCATGACACGCTGCTCGTGGAGTTCCCGCGCCAGCCGTCGCTGGTCAAACTCACGGAGCAGAAGGCCACGTGCCGGGTCGGGCTGGACCCCTCAACGCTGTGAGTGCTGGCGGCGTAGGGCCGGGGACGACGAGGGAGGTGTCGATGGGCGGAGGCGGGTGCCGTCTGCCGTGCCGGGGGTTGCATTCGGGGTGGGCCTTGCGCCGGATAGGGGTCGCGCGCGCCTTCTTGTCGGCTTCCCGAGAACCCCGTGTCCCATTCTCACTCCCCTCGCAGATACCAGCTGTTCCCCTTCCACCTGGCAATGGACACGGAGGGGCGGGTGGTGCAGGTGGGGGGCGCGTGGGGAGCGATGACCAGGAGACGAGAGCCAGGAGCAGCTGTCCTAGCACCGCAGCCGGGCTCCATACTGCTACCGCGCTACGATCATTCCGCGTAGACACCTCACTCTCTGGACCGGGGAACGGCAGTCAGTTGTGCTTTGTTGGGTCTCTAACAATCAACGGATGGGCCCGCTCGAGCGAACACCCCCAAGCTGTCACGCTCCCAGTCCATCTCCGCCCGTCCTTCCCCTCCCCTTAGGTCGGCCGTGCGCTGGCCCGGCTGTACCCCGACATGCGGCCGGGGCGGCTGCTGTCAGACTTCTTCGCGGTGGGGCGGCTGGGGTGGGGGTGGGGGGTGGGAGTGGGGGGCTGGGGGGCATTGGGCAAAAGGCATGAGGTCAGGGTAGTTAGAAATGCGATTGAGAGGAGAAGAAGGGTAAAAGAAGCGCGTTGGGAACGGAGGTGTGGACGGTGGGCGGGAGCCGGACGTGAAAGGCCAAGGGGTGTAAGGCTCATCTCTCTTTCCCGCTCGTGGGCACAGGTCTGCCACCCCTACATCCCGCTCGACTTTGAGCGCATCCTGGAGCGCGCCGACTCGCTGTTCGTGCTGCGCTCTCTTCGCAACGGCCTCGAGGTCAAGGGGCAGATGTTGTGCGTAAACATGCCGCTGGGTGAGGCGTGGGGGAGCGTGGGGTCGGGAGGGCCGGGGAGGAACCCGCCTAAAGCCCAGTCTGTGATCTATCCCCGCGCATGCCCCCACTTTTACCGCAACCGCAAGATTGCTCCCTGTGCACGTCTTGCCCTGCAGGCCAAGGCGAGGCCCGCTCGGTTCCCACCAACAGCAACAACTCAACCGCCGTCACAGCTGCTGCTGCAGCCGTGGCGGCCCTGGGTGCAGTCGCGGAGGAGCCAGGCTCGGGTAACGCGTCGGGGCATCCCAGCACTTGCAACGTGCAGCAAGACGACGACGCCTCGCCCTCGCCGCGAGGGCTGCCCCGAAGCCTCTTCTCCCGGCGAGCCGATGGCACTGCCGAGGACTCGGAAGCGCAGGGCAGTGGCGCGTCCCCCTCAAGCGGGGCTGTCAGTCCTGGGGGTGCAGCAGCAGGAGGGGCTGCGCTCCGCTGCCCGTTCGCTGGGGCAGGCCAAGACGCTGGGGCCCGGGGCCAGCACCAGCGGGGCCGGTCCTCCTCGCCCAACGACGCTTCTCCCCTTCCGCCAGACGAGGCCCACGGGCTCTTGCGCGATCTCCACCGCTACCGTGACGGCCCCCGAGGCGCCTCCACCTCCCACTCCCAAAGCCCGCACCTTCCGGCGGACGGCTTTGCGTTCCAGGGCTTCCCGCCGCCCCCAGCCAGCAGCCACCCCCAGCAGCGTCGGGCCGCCTCGGTGCCTCACGGGGCCGCCAACCCACATCCCCTGGCGGCGCTGTCGCGGGCCAACGCAGGGCCGCCGGACTCGCCTTGGGGACCGCGCGGTGACTCGCGGGCCGACTCGTGCCGCTCGTCGTACAGGTGGGAGGGAGAGGAACTGCCCTAGCCAGCGGCCCGTGTGTGAGCCGCTTGTGGTTGCAGCGCTTGCTCGTTTTGGCGTCGCCAGCATTTACTTGCGCCGCCCGAGTTTATCCAGTGTTGTCCGCATTCTGTCAGCCCTCTGCTCTACTGTCCCGCAGCGGCTGCGGCGGCATGGGGCGACTACACCGGCGGCTGGCGAACGGGGGCGAGGCTGCGCCTGTGATGCTGTTCCTTGGGAGCCCCCGCGTGGGCAGCGTGCAGGAGCTCAAGGTGGGGACGGGCGGCGGAAGGCAGAGGATGAGCCGGGAGGGGGACGCATACAGCTCATCACACGAAGTGCGTGCCTTAGCCCCAGCTAGCTTTCTGCCGAGCTGGCGTTTCCCTTGCTCAGAGTGGTAGCCCTTCACACCCCTACCCCTCACGTCTTTTCAGGCCTCTGGGCTGTACATCAGCGACCTGCCGCTGTTCGACTCAAGTCGCGAGATGCTGCTGATGGCGGAGCAGGTGACCACGGAGGCAGCCGTCAAGGAGAGCTTCGAGCGACTCAGCCTGCAGCTCGAGGTGAGGGGGGAGCGGGGACTGGGGAAGCTGAGGTGGCGCTGGGACTCAACACACCACCTCCGAAAGCAGGCCTAGACAGCGTGGGAAGGGGGGTGAAGACGCGCTCTCATTGTCGGTCGTCCTCCCCACCCCACCCCTCCAAAGGCCGAGCGGCACCGCAGCGAGCAGCTGCTGTACCAGATGATCCCTCCCCACATCGCCGACGCGCTGCGGAGGGGGGAGCGCCTGGGCGCGGAGACCTACCCAGACGTGAGCGGCTGAGAGACCTTAGGATTGGGGCTGGACGCATCAAGCTCGTCCAGTGGAGGATTGCGGTGGCCTAATGCCTGGCAAACTTTCTGCCCTCATCTCTTGTATGTCCGGTGCCGCAGGTGACCGTGCTGTTCTCCGACATCGTGAGTCTTGGGGGCAGAGGTCACAAGCGTTCGTGATCAGGGTTGACGGTGTGGGCCCAGGGGTGTTTCCGTCCGTATGACATCAGGCTGCCCCCCTCCCACCCCCCAGGTGGGCTTCACGATGATTTCCGCGGAGAGCACCGCCATGGAGGTGTGCAACATGCTGGACGAGCTGTGTGAGTGGGGGGAGGAGGGAAGGGGGGACTGGGGGACTTATCTCGCTGCTGGACCCCTTGTGACCCCTCTCCCCGTGACCCCTCCCCCAGACAACGAGTTCGATGCGCTCATCGACAAGTACCCCCAGGTCTACAAGGTGGGGCGGGGCAGGGGCGGCAGCTCTGGAGCCTGAGCCTCAGGGGTGGTGTTCCTCACCGTTCGCTTTGCCCCCTTACCAGGTTGAGACCATTGGCGACGCGTACATGCTGGTGGCCAACGTGACTCAGCCCTGCGACGACCACGTGGACGTGGTGCTGGACTTCGCACTCGACATGCACAGGGTCTGCCAGTGAGCAGGGGGCGGGCGATGTTCTGACCAATGCTGGCCGAGTGCTGGCAGCAGCCACTGGTGTCTGAGGGCATCCACGGGGGCGGCCACGAGGGCCGCCACGTTTGGGAGCTGAAGTGGTCAACCCCTTTGGCACGTGTCCAACCCACTCAGGCGGGTCACCACCAACCGTGGAGCAAGCATCCAGATCCGTGTGGGCATCCACAGCGGCAGCGTCGTGGGCGGCGTGGTGGGGCGCCGCATGCCCCGGTTCACCTTGTTTGGCGACACGGGTGAGCTGGGCAAGGCTCCTCTTATGGGTGCACCACGAAACCTGAGCGTGGTCAGCCTGGAAGTCCCGGTGTTATCATGGCTGCTGGGTCTGAGAGCTGTCCTTGCCTTCCTCCCTCCTCATGTGCCGCTGCTGCTGGCGCCCTTTGTTGGGTCCAGTAAACACGTGAGTAGGGTGCGCTGTGGGATTGCGCTAGGCTCGCAACTTGATGTGCAGATGATGTGCCTGGCAGTTTCTGACTGCGCTTCGTGCCCCCCTCTGCTGTGCCGGCCATGCTGATCTGGCTACAGGGCTGCCCGCATGGAGGTACGTACAAAGGGTAGTGTACTGGCCCCGGTGTGGTTGTCCTCCTCCTTGCCGTAAGTCTAGCTCAAACTCCAGACCCTCGCTGCGTTCCCTAAGACGTGTTGCTTCCCTACCCTTACCAACATCCCCAGAGCCACGGGCTGCCGGGCGCCGTGCACATCTCGGCTGCGGCCCGCTCCCGCATCCGCAACCCGGCCAAGTACCTCATCACGGACCGCGGAGAGATCAGCGTCAAGGTGAGAGGCCAGTCCGTGTCGCCTTGACAAACCTCCGGGTGCTGTCTGCACCTGCTTGACCCCTCCCACGCTGCCGGGCTCCTGACCAACGCCTTGCACTCCATCCGCGCCTCACCTGCAGGGCAAGGGGTACATGGAAACGTTCCTGGTGTCGGCCTTCCAGGAGCCCTCCCACGCGCACCTGTGCAGCCTGCTAGCGGACACGGCCTCCCTGGAGCGAGCGGTGGCCACTGCCATGCAGTCCCAGGGCAGCCACCAGCCCAGGCGCCATCCCAGCAGGGAGGCCTTCGGGAGCACAACCGGAGCAAGTGCAGCAGGGGTGGCCACAGCTGCGGCCGGCGCCGCTGCTGACGCCGCTGCAGGCCTGGAGCCTGGGCAGGGCGCGGAGGAGGCTGGTGGATGTGAGAGTGGCGCAAACCTCCTCCGGCTGCCCGAGGGCACTGTCCCGGGCCACACGAGTGGTCATGCGTACCACGACTCAGGGGGGCTGGCCAGCGCCTCCTCCACCAGCGGGCTCCTGCACGCCTTGGACCAGGCGGGGGGTGCGGCCGGTTCAGTCGGCCGGGATGTCAGTCTCGACGCTCCGCACCTGGCCTCCGGGCCAGAGGGGATGCACGAGGGTTCGTCGGCGTCGCTGATGGACGCCCAACGCACCCTGCAGCGCACAGCGAGTGCAGGGTGGCCACCCCGCGCACCTGCCATGTCTGCGCCACCAGTGGCCCTGCCGCCAGTCGCGCCGCCTCACCCCCTGGCATCGTTCCAGACGCCATCAGCTGCGCTGGAGCAGCTCGAGTCGGGCGTGGAAGCGGAAGCCGCGGCCTCGTTGTCGTCGTCCGCGCGGGGCCCCGGTCGGTCGGCGCCGCAGCAGCCGAGCCCACTGCCCTCGTCTAGAAGCCACGCAGAGCTCTCCATGCTCACGGCGCCAGGCGGCCCCACGGGCGACGCCTACGACCCGCGCCAACGAGGGATGACCTTCTCCAACATGCCCTTGGACCTGGAGCTCGGCCTCGATGGCCCCTTGGACACAGCCGTGAGCGAAAGCGGCGCGGAGCAGTCGCCTAATGGGGAGCAGCAGGAGGACGACTCGCAGGCAGTCGCGTCAGCGCACCTGCGGGAGACCGTGGCGGCGGCGCAGCAGCAGGCCAGTGCACTGCCGACGTGGCAACACCACGCGAGGTCGCGTGTGACTGGGCGACGGGACTCGTTCGTCATACGGCGGCCAGCAAAGGTGCGCGGCCGGGACACTCGGGCCAGGGCCAGAGGCGCTGCTTGTGTGCTGCAGGTACCGAGGCACCCCTAGTCGCCGTCACGCGAGCTTGGTGGCTCGGACCCTACAGTCATTTATCCTTTTTACCGGTTTTGCCCCCGCCCTGTAGCAAGCGGACGACCTGTGCGAGATCAAGGCCATTCTGCGGCAGCAGCAGGAGCAGCTCGTGCGCATGCTGGCAGCGTCGCGCCTGGGGCCGAGGGCAAGCACAGGCAGCGGCGGTGGGTCGGCACCTCCAGATGAGGGGAGGACCTCCAGCCCCCCTCCAGGGGCGGCGGGGGCGCGTGGTTCTCCAGCCAAGCCGCTGGCGCCCGACCCAGAGGAGCAGAGCTACAGCGGCGTCTCAGTGCCCAGCAGCGCCGGCGTGCCCTCTGCGTCGCAGGAGCTCACAGAGCGCCATCACCACGTCGCCAAAGGTGCAGAGTTGTCCTCAAGCACCCGTGAGGAAGAACTCACTATGTTTGAGATATAGGGCTGAACTAAGCCGCGGAACCAGACGGTTCAGGTCATTCGTTGAAAGGCCGCCAGAGGAATTTAGCAACAGACGAGCAGTGCTTCAACAAGCGGTGACCCTGCTCCTGAGGGTCTGATACCTGTTACCGGGCAGGGCACTTGGGCCCCAAAATGTCCTCGCAATTATACACAGCACTGCGACACGTGGCACCACGTTCTCTTCGTACTGACCATTGTGGAAGGGTCCGAGACGATGCACCACAACCGCATGCATCATGGCTCAAGGCTGGAGGACGGGTGGGCGGTTGAGCATGTAGTAGGATCAGCGGGGGGTTTGGCTGTTGAGATATACTTAGTCGGGCTGTGAAGCATTGTGCTTATGATGTGGCGCGTCGCGTGTGCCAGCATGGCAACTAACTACTTATGATCCCACACCGTGTGGAGCTCTCTTAGTTGCTCCCTTAGTGGCTTGGGGTTACTTATTCCAGCAACCTAGCTCCCTGTGCACCTCGCTGCGGCGAGCTGTGCTCAGCGATGCCGAGCAGTCTTGTGTACTTGTGATGTCCGGTTAGTTGAGGCCAGACAGAGTGCTGTGCTATGTCCAACATGAGCCTTACAGCCTCGTGGTGACCCCAAGGACTTGGCACTTTGGCCCCATGGGGGTCAGGTTGTATCCTGGGCCTGAACGCGGGCCACAATATGGGATGGGTGTAGCCCATCTGCAAATCCATTGCAACTGCAGTGGTGCGGTTGACAGGAAAATGGGGCCTACCTGCAGGGGGCTGCTCTTGGTGATTCCGTGGACCCATGACCAGCCGCTTTGGCCTAAGCCTGGACCATTGCTACACGGTCCAGGTGCGGAAGAGGGTTGCTGCTTGAGGTAATGCAGCCCAACATCTGTTGGGCGTGGGGGTCTCATAGCCTGGTGTTGAGGGTAAGGAGAAGTGTTGTGGGCGCTCCGGGCCATTGGGGTAGCATTGCGTATCCTGATTATCGAATGCGTGTGGGAATGGAGCTGGGAAATGTAATGGGGAAGTAGACGTGTGGCTACCAAGCTGCGCAATGTGTGCAGCTTGCATCTTGGCTGATGCTTTACTTGCTGCCATGGCCGGCGGCTGATGGGCCGGCACCGTTCCCCCGGCAACTGTTATAAGCCACTGGGCAGTAGTCACGGATCGCCCTTGGCTATGGGCCAGGCTTTGCTGTTGCTAAGGGTGGCGCCACCCCTGGTGGTGTGGTCAGTGCGCTGTTAGACGTTCAACGTCTGCAGTGCTGGTATCGTCTTCTTTTCCTTCTGGCTCGGGCGTCGGTGGGGGGGGTGTTCTGGCTCCACCCTTCTCGGCATGGGGCACGAGGGGACAGGGTGGGACAAAGAGGGCTACGCAGCCTGGCATCAGAACGCGCTGAGGGCCGGAAGGCAAGTCCGCACAAGGAGGAGAACATTGGGACCAAGCCCTCACGCCCCCCTCCTACAAAGCCAGACAAATCTAAGCTTATCAGGGAGGGTGTTCGGGCTCCATGGCCAGAAGGTTTCGGGCCTTCCAGGGAGGGTTTCTGGCTGTCAGCCAGAAGGTCCTGACGGAAGATACCGGCACTGAGACGTTGTGTGTCGCGGCAAGGCTGGGGAGGGTGGGTCCATACCGGTAGGCCTGGGCAGGCCCAGGAGCATTTGTTGCACTTTGCCTTGGCCATGCTTATCGCGTAGCTCGTCCCCCGTGTCTCCTTTCCCCCTGGGTAGGCCGCACGGTGCGTGCCTGCATGGTGCATTGGTGCCCCGATGGTGCCTGCATGGTGCCCCGATTCCCGAACTCCCCGACCCCCGGGCCACCCGGCATCGGGTCGTGTCCGCGTCGTGGCCGTCGAGCGGTGGCCCAGCGTTGCACCAGCCGCCACCACAGGCGCCGAAGCCCGAAGGCCCCGGTCCAGGGATGCTGCGCGTCAGCGCGTGTCAAGTACCGTACGCGGTGCCGAAGCCAGGGCGCACAGGAGTTGGGGGTGCAGTCAGACGGGGCAGAGTCAGCGGGAGCTCGTAGGGGCGCGGCCGACTCGTACGTGTACTTCTCGCGCCAGGGGTTCGCAGCGGTTGCGAGCGGGGTGACGTCGGCGGGCAAGGCGGGTGGCGCGCAGGTAGCACGAACTCTGAAGAGTGTGTCGGCCGTGTTCCCCTACGCAGCCATGCTAAATTTGGTAAGGAATGAATGGGGCGTGCCCAGTACTTCCAGCAAAATGCGTGGAAGAAACGGGGCCCTCCATGGAAGGCAGTACCACTATGCACCACTCGGCGCTCGACCGGGCCTGCTCCAATATCATTGCAGTCAGCATGTGTATGTGACTTTGGCAGCGCGCTGCGAATGATGTGCGGCGCTTTCACGTAGGAGCGGGACGAGTCCGCGACCCTCCGCGACTGAAGCCAGAACCGCAAGGAGCCTCACTTTGCGCTCATGATTGGCATCATCAATAGCGGCGTGCGGGCGTACATTATAGACCAACACGGGCCCGAAGTGTGGGAGCGCTGCGTGTCCAGAGCAAAGGCGGGGGGCGCTGAGCTCGCTTTCGTGAGCAGCTGTCCATACGCGGACTCCATCACCTATGGGCAAGTATAGCCGTGGTTGCTTTCGTGGGTTGGAGTCTAGGGAGTCGAGTATGGGGCTGGTGTCTTTTTGCACCAAGAGTGCACAGATATTGCGAAACAGCGGACGTCTGCTAGGTGCGACTAATGCGCAGCAGGAGTCGTCCGGAGTGCGCGCGGGGGCGGTTGCCACGAACCTAGCACGCCCCCGCGGTGCCTTCGCCCCACCCGCACACCGCCAGTACTCTTCCCCTTCGCCGTTCCCCTCCAACGCCAGGCTGTTTGAGGCGCTTGCATCCGAGCTAGGCGCGGACCTCGATACGATCTTAGAGGAGGCGGGATGGCACTTCTGCACCTCGTTCATCCACACCATGGTGCGTGCGCCGCCCTGCGCCGCCGCCTGGGGTGACCCTCCAAGCCATGGCTTGTAACCGGGGACGCGGGGGGACCAGATAAGCACTCGAGGACTCGCATGGTATTGGGCGAGTTGCGGAATGGGGCTGGGGCTATGGTTTGTGCTCACGCCACCCGAGGTAGGGGTCAGGGGCAGGGGGATCAAGGCCTCCCGGAGGCTCCGAGGCTCCGAGGCTCCTCCCTGAGCTTGTGGCCGGATCTGTGTTGGCTGCACTTCGGGCTGCAAGTGGGGTCGGGTCTGGACTAGGGGGCTGGGGCTGCGCCCCAGGACCAGGCTCCTGGACCATGCATCTGCCTTCACGCAATCGTCCCCACAGGGCTACGACTGGCTGCTCCGGTGCATGGGAGGGGACATCTGCGAGTTCCTGCAGAACCTCAACTTCTTCCACCTGCACCTGTGGGCAACACGTCTCTAGGCTCGCGGTTGGGCCAACCTTTGGCGGGATGTTGGGGGATGAACGTGTGGTTCGCTGAAAAGGGAAGGGGACGGGCGATGGACACAGTGCGTGTGCCACCGCCGTGCACGTGCGCTGACCCCAGGACCAAGCCCGTGCTTGTTGGTGCCGGTTCTGTCGCCTTCCTCGCAGCTCCCTATCGTTCAAGGAGATGCGGTCACCAGAGTTCAACGTTGAGGAGGTGAGATAGGGAAAGGGGGGGTAGCATGAGCAAGTGAAGGCAACCGAGCTGGCGGTGACACCGTGCGACGTGAGGGCCAGCGTACCGGTCCTTGACCCGATTTATGGCCGCCTCGCCTCCCTGCTGTTTCACAGGTCACGCCAAACTCCCTGATCCTGCACTACGCCTCCATCCGCCCCGGCCTCACCCGGTTCGCGGTCGGGCTCCTCCGCGGCGCCGCCAAGCAGCTGTACGACACGGACGTGACTGTGACCGTACTGCGGCTGCGTGACGAGCCGTCCACTTGCGGCGGCGAGCAGCAGCCGTCGAAGGGCGAGCCGGAAAGCGCTCCGCAACCCACCGTGTCCGACCACGACACCCTGCTCGTGGAATTCCCGCGTCTGCCGTCACTGGTTAAACACACGGAGCAGAAGGCCACGTGCCGGGTCGGGCTGGACCCCGCAACGCTGTGAGTGCTGGTGGTGTAGGGGCGGGGACGACGAGGGAGGTGTCGATGTGCGGAGGCGCGTGCCGTCTGCCGTGCTGGGGGTCGCACGCGGGCCGGACCCTTCGCCCGGCAGTGTTGATCTTCGTACTGATGGCACACGCACCTTGCTGTCAACTCCCTCCCAGGTACCAGCTGTTCCCGTTCCACCTTGCCATGGATACGGACTGCCGGATCGTGCAGGTGGGGGCTGCGCGGGGGAGGGAGGACACGTGAGGTCGTGCGGGCGGCGGCGCCCAGCGGCGCCATGCTTTGCGGTGGCATGGGGGCGTTGGGACGAGGCGCGAAGCTTGTGGGTGAGCGCTAGCTCACAAACATGAGGCATTCCGATGACTGAGCGGAAAACCGGTTTTATGTCGGACTGTAACGGGCGGTTTCAGCCGCAAGTTTCTGGCCGTAAACTGGCGCAGAACGATACGGTCGCCAACTCGGCATGTAAATAGGTTGCAGCACAGCTCTGATGCATGCATGGCTTTATAGAACTCGCTAGACCTAACGTGACTAGCGAGTCGCCACGATCTGGCTGAAGCCGGGCCGAGTCGGGTGACCTCGCGAGTTGGAGCACCATGTGCATGACTGCTGCGCCTCCTGTCCAACCCCCTCCCCGCCTTGTGTCCTCCCTCCCCCCTTTCAGGTCGGCCGCGCCCTGGCCCGGCTGTACCCCGACATGCGGCCGGGGCGGCTGCTGTCGGACTTCTTCGCGGTGGGGCGCTGGGAGGGGTGGGGGGTGGGGGCGGGGAAGAGTGGGGCGCTCGGAGGGGGTAGGGGAGGGTGCAGGGCGGGCAGGGGGAAGGGAGGCAGTGCTGGCGAAAGAACAGGGCACGGAGCCCGGTTCGCGGGACTGGTGCAGGATAGGTGCAGCGGTGGTGAACTGGATGTTGCCTAACACCACACGCCTTTCCGCCCAGGTGCGCCATCCCTACATCCCGCTCGACTTTGAGCGCATCCTGGAGCGCGCGGACTCGCTGTTCGTGCTGCGCTCCCTGCGCAACGGCCTCGAGGTCAAGGGGCAGATGCTGTGCGTGGGCATGCCGCTGGGTGAGGCTTGGGGGGGCGTGGGGTCGGGAGGGCCGGGGAGGAACCCGCGTTAAGCTCAACGCATGAGCCGGCTGGTGCCACTCCGACTCCAACATTGCAAGCGGTTCAATTGTACGGGCGACCTCCCACTCCTCGCACTCTCACCTTGAGTCCCCGGGCTCCGTCCCTACCTGACCTTCTCTTCGGCCCTTGTCGCTGGCCCCAGCACACGGTGAGGCCCGCTCCGACCCCGCCACCACCAACACCGTGGTGGGCGCCGCCGCCGCGGCAGTGGCGGCTCTCGGTGCCGTCGCGGAGGAGTCCCTCTCCGGTGGCCTCTCGTCCCTCCCCAGCACGTCCAACGCGCTGCCCCACGGCGGCCCGCCCCCCCTGGAGCTGCCCCGGCGCCACGCCTCCAGGCGGGCAGAGTCCTCCGGCCCCCACGCCAGCGCCAGCGCTCGCAGCAGCAAGGCCCCGGCCCAGCCCATCCACGGCCAAACGGCGCCCGGGGCCGAAACCGGTGCCGGCAGCGCCAGCTCCTCGGGCGCACTATCGGGGGCCGCGCCCCGCTGCCCGCACCTGGCCGGAGCGCCCGGCTCCTCCCGAGACGCCTCGCCCCTTCCCTCCGGCACCGACGGCACTCAGGGGCTGCTGGGCCAGGACCCCTCCCGACCCGAAGGTGCCTCCCCGTTCCACCACCCACTCCTCTCCCCACACCACCTCCAGCCCCACCCCCACCTGCAGCCCCACCCGACCCAGACCCAGACCCAGCCCTTCCCGCTCGGCACCGGCGCCTCTCAGCCCCACAACCCGCGCCCCCAGCGGTCTCCTTCCATGCCGCACCCCCTCCCCCACCCTCATCACTCGGTGCAGCTGCAGCCGCTGGCGTCGCTCAGTCGGGCGCACGCGGCGCTGCCCGACCTGCCCGCGGGCTCCCTGAACGACTCGAGGGCCAACTCATGCCGCTCGTCGTACAGGTGAGCGGGGCGAGGGCAAGCTCTTGTCGTCTGCCGCATGCGGCCTCACCCACGCACACTCACACTGACTCGCTCACTCAACCGCGAGCGTTCTCACGGCGTCGCCGTTCATGATTGTTTGATACCCACTTCCGCCTCCCACTTTGTTCCCGCACAGCGGCTGCAGCGGCATGGGGAGACTGTACCGGCGGCTGGCGAACGGGGGCGAGGCCGCGCCTGTGATGCTGTTCCTGGGGAGCCCCCGCGTGGGCAGCGTGCAGGAGCTCAAGGTGGGACCGGGCGGCGGAAGGCAGAGGGTTGGAATGATGGGGGGGGCATACAGCTCACACAAAATGGGTGCCTTAGCCCCAGCTAGCTTTCTGCCGAGCTGAAGTCTTCCTTGCTTAGACGAGTAGCCCTTCACACCCCTGCCCCTTACGTCTTCTCAGGCCTCTGGGCTGTACATCAGCGACCTGCCGCTGTTCGACTCGAGTCGCGAGATGCTGCTGATGGCGGAGCAGGTGACCACGGAGGCAGCCGTCAAGGAGAGCTTCGAGCGGCTCAGCCTGCAGCTCGAGGTGAGGAGGGAGCGGGGACTGGGGAAGCTGAGGTGGCGCTGGGACTCAACACACCACCTCCGAAAGCAGGCCTAGACAGCGTGGGAAGGGGGGTGAAGACGCGCTCTCACTGTCGGTCGTCCTCGCCAACCCACCCCTCCAAAGGCCGAGCGGCACCGCAGCGAGCAGCTGCTGTACCAGATGATCCCTCCCCACATCGCCGATGCGCTGCGGAGGGGGGAGCGCCTGGGCGCGGAGACGTACCCAGACGTGAGCGGCTGAGAGACTGTAGGGCGGAGGGGTGCCAGGCTTAGGGGGGCGGGCGTGGGGGGCGGTGGGCGAGGGCTGGAAAGGTGCATGCGGTCGGTGCGTGACCCCCTCAGCGCCCCGACTGGCTTGTAGCTCCTTTGTCTACAACCCCTCGCCGTGGCTGCGACTCCCCTGCTCTTCACGCTTTATTGGTGGTGTGCCGCAGGTGACCGTACTCTTCTCGGACATCGTGAGTCCGGGTGCAGCGTTCATGGGGAGACCGCTGGGGTTGATGGGTAGGCCGGCGCACATGGCTTTCTTGTTGTCGCTGTTTCAAGGACAAGGGCATTAGCCGTGAACTCCCTCCCATACGGGCCGTGGGCCAAAGGGACGTGTTTCCAGTCAAGCTAGGATACTAGGGTACCCGCCGCGCTGCATGCATGACCGCCGTCTGCCTTCCTCCTACCTCCCACCCCCCAGGTGGGCTTCACGGTCATTTCCGCGGAGAGCACGGCCATGGAGGTGTGCAACATGCTGGACGAGCTGTGTGAGTGGGGGGAGGAGGGCGGGTGGGGGACTGGGGGACCTATCTCGCTGCTGGACCCCTTGTGACCCCCTCTCCCCCTGGCCCCGCCCCCAGACAACGAGTTCGATGCGCTCATCGACAAGTACCCCCAGGTCTACAAGGTGGGGCGGGGCAGGGGCGGCAGCCTGAGCCTCAGGGGTGGTGTCCCTTACGCCTACCCACCCTCCCGCCCACCTCCTCCAGGTTGAGACCATTGGCGACGCGTACATGCTGGTGGCCAACGTGACTCAGCCCTGCGACGACCACGTGGACGTGGTGCTGGACTTCGCACTCGACATGCACAGGGTCTGCCAGTGAGCAGGGGGCGGTTGGGGGAGAGGAGGAAGAAGGGGCACGAGGAACGGGGGGAGAGGGAAAGAATTGGAAGGTGGGGAGACGAGGGCGACTGGTTGGCGTCGGAGTTGGCAACGCTTGATCACCCCCGCCCTGCCCCATCCTGCTATGTTCTTCAGCCGAGTGACAACCAATCGTGGAGCCCCCATCCAGATCCGCGTGGGCATCCACAGCGGCCCCGTGGTGGGGGGCGTGGTGGGTTTGCGGATGCCCCGCTTCCACCTTTTTGGCGACACGGGTGAGCAGAAAAGGGCGGGAAGCAATCAGGGATGGGCGTCGCATCATGCACAGACCCATCTTTGGGTCCAGTTGGATCGAGTGTTTATGGTGGCTAGGAACGGACTATCATGGCTTCGTCTGACGATCCTCCGCGCTTCCCCGTGTGGTTCCTCCACGTTTGATGGACTAATCAACGCCGCACGCACGTACGAAGTCAACACGTGAGTCGGGGCCTACCTTGGAGGGCAGTTGGGGAACGGTCAGGAGCAAAACCGTACACCGTGCACTGGCGCCCCTCTGCGTGTCTGCCTGTGCGCTGACGCTCTGCCTCTGCCTCTGCTGCCCCCCGCTGGCTGCTCGCTCCTTGGTTCAGGGCCTCGCGCATGGAGGTAAGGCACCTGCACCCGCACCCTGCCACATCCCGCCTCTTGCCTATCGGCACTGTCTTGGGTTCTTGCCGTCGACTCAGGTCCTTTGCCGGTACATCCGTATCACCAACCAGTGCCGTCCACCGCCCTCCCACGTGTCCTCTGCACCCTCCCCAGAGCCACGGAGTACCCGGTACTGTGCACATCTCAGCTGCGGCCCGTTCCCGCATCCGCAGCCCCGACCACTACCTCATCACGACTCGCGGAGAGATCAACGTCAAGGTGAGAGCCTTTCGTGAGAGGCGCGAGTTCAACAACGTCATTAATCTTGAAGCCAGACTTGCAGCGAGTGCGAGTGCGGTCGTGTGGCTGCAACCCGCGCTGAGCCTGTGACCCCGCCCTATCCCACCCCTCTCCCCCATATCGCTCCCCAGGGCAAGGGCAGCATGGAGGTGAGCCTGCGCGGAATGGGCTGAGGGGGGAGAGTCGGGGGCATGCGGGAAAGGGGCATGCCGCCCCAGCTCCGGACCCCGCCGAAGGCGCGCGGCCCAGCGGCCCCAGGGCGGTCCCGCTACCGACCCACGGACCCACCCACCGGCACAGCGGACTTATCTAGCTTTGTACGGTGCACCCCCGCCGCGCCTTTCGCCGCATCTTACCCGCGAGCGTTGCTCGTTCCGAACACAGGCCCCTCAGTACGCCCACGAAGCGCCCTGCTCCCCGCGCACCCGCTGCCCCGCCCCCAGACCTTCCTTGTGTCCAGTGCCTCCGAGCCCTCCCACGCGCACCTGTGCTCCCTGCTCGCCAACACGGCCTCCCTGGAGCGGGCGGTGGCCGCAAAGGAGGCGGCCGCAGCCGCCCGCGCCCACGCCCACGCGCAACAGGGCACCGACGGCGCGCAGGAACCGGAGCCGGGCCAGGGCCAGGGCGAGGGCCAGGGCCAGGGCGAGGTGGGGGGTGATGTCCCGCCTCCCACCCCGGCGTCCCCCACGGGCTCCGACGGCCTCGATGCGCCAGCCGCGGCCGGGGCGCTCCAGGCGGATCACCGGAAGCCGCGCACCCGGTTCGCGACGCCGGTGGTCACCAGCCCCCGCGCGGCGGAGCCTCAGCCCGGGCCGGATGCGGAGCGGACGCAGGCGCCGGGGGCAGAGGCGCCAGAGAAGGAGGAGCCGGAGAAGCACGAGGAGGAGGGGGAGGAGGACGAGGGGGATCCGAGCGCAGAGTCCATGTTTGGGGACGCGTTCAGCAGCCTGCTGGGCGGCCGGGACGGGGGCGCGGGCGCCTTCGCGGGCGAGGATGCGGCGCTCGCCTCTCCACGGGCCTCGCCGCACCCGTCCTCGGGGTCCACGCCGCAGAAACTGGCGCCCCCCCAGAGGCGCCTGCTGGCCGCCGGCTTCGGCCGCTCCAGCACCGCCGACTTTTACAGCGCCATGGGGTCGGAGCCGTCCTCGCCCTCCGTCGCGCCCGGCCACTCCTCCAGCGTCTTCAGGAGCCAGCGCGACAGCGGCGACGGAGCCGTCCTCGAAGGCGGCGAGGGGGATGCGGAGGATGAGACGGAGGAGGGCGTAGCCGGGCTGGATCACACGCTGCTAGACCGGAGCTCCGGCCATGCCGACCGGCGAGCAAAGTCCGCGGGGCCGGGCGCGGGCAAGGCGGATGGTGTTGGGGGCAGGGGCGCGTCCCCGGGCGGCGCCTCAGGCGTGCGGGGCACGCTCCTGGTGGGCGGCTCGGGCCTGGGCTCGGGCTTGGCGTCCGCGCCCATGTCGCCCCCGGCGGTAGTGCGGCGACAGCAGTCAACACTGGACATAGCCAACGAGGTGGGCTTGGAGGGAGGGGCGGGCAATGAGGATTTGTGTGTGTTGGGGAAGGCTCAGAGGGGAGTAGGGAGTAGGCGAGAGCGCTTGCAGTGGCTTGGCGCGTTGGCCAGCCAGGCACATCAACCGCCGCTGTGCACAGCCCCGCGTGGGGATCCCCGTTCGTCAATGGCTGCAACTCTCCTCTGCAGGTGGCCACCGCCAAGCCCACGTGGCACCACCGGGCTCGCTCGAGGCGGCCCCGGCGCGGCGAGTCCTTTGCGCTTGTCCACGCGGTGAGCGGCGCCGGATGCGCGCCGAGTCCGCGTGGACTGCATGCGCCCTCACTAGCAGGGCCCGTGCAGGGCTCCTCAGCGGCCTCAGCCCGCCCCCGAGTGCTGCCTGGGCGCTGCCCCTGGTAGACAAAGGCCCTTGAGTGGGCGTCTGGTGTTCTTGCCCCCCACATCCGTACATCCCTTGCAACACCTCGTGCAAACCCCCCTTGGCGACACCTTGTGCAGACCCCCTTACAACATTTTGTGCAAACCCGCCCTCGCAACCCGCCCTCGCAACCCGCCCTCGCAACCCGCCCTCGCAACCCGCCCTGGAAGCCGCCCTGCAAACCGCCCTGCAAGCCGCACTCCCCCGCTCCCCGCCACCCCCGTACCGTGCCCCCACTGGACCCCACCCTTCCCCCCTGACCCCCTGCAGAGCCAGGACTGGGAGCGCCTCAAGGCCTCGCTCCGGCAGCAGCAGGAGCAGATCATCCGCATGCTGGAGGCCTCGGGGCTGGGCACCGCAGAGCTCTGCCGCATGCCGCCCTCCCTGGACCTGGCGGGGCGCGCCGCCGACCCGGACGCCAGCGGCGGCTCCAGCGACCGCAGGAACTGCCGCGCCGCCTCGGCCTTCGCCGCCGTCACGCCCGCCAGCGCCGGCGCCCGCCGGGAACCGCCGCCCCCGCCGCCGTGGCAGTCCTCGCAGCCACCGCCCGCACCTGCCGCTGCCGCCGTCACCACCTCGCAGCCGCACTCGCCCGCCCCGGCGCCCGCTCAGGCCCTTCCGCAGCCAGGGCCGCAGGCAGGGCCACAGGAGCACGCCCCCGCGGCGGCGGCGGCGGCGGCGGCGGCTGCCGCTCTGGAGGCTCGCATGGCGGAGCTACGGGCGGCACAGGAGCGGGCGCTGGCGGCGCTGGCGGCGGAGCACCAGCGGCAGCTGGAGGAGCTGCAGCGGCAATTCGGGGCGGCGGCGGCGGCGGCGGTCACTGCTGCGTCGTGACGGCTCGGCACGGGGAGGCGAGGGGAGGGGAGGGGTGCCAGGGCAGCCGAACAGCGGCTGCGCTAGGACTGCTGGGGCGCGCTGCGCCCCAGCCCAGCGGCAGCTTCGGCCGCACAGAGCTCGCCTTTGGCGGCGGCTTCGGAGATGGCGGCAGGGGCTGGGGTCAGAAGGGGATGAGAGGCTTGCTGGGGTGTGGCGGAGAGGCGGCGGGCCTGTCCTGCTCGGCCTGCTCGGCGCGCCCGACAGACGGCGGCCCATGTGGGGCGAGCGATGGGTGAGGGCGGGGGAGGGTGGGGAGGCCGGCGTGAGAGTGAGGGGGTAGGGACGCTTAGGTCGTACGGGTGGAGGGAAACGGATAGGACGAGCACTCTGAAGGCCGGAGTCGGCCGCATGTCCGAGGCGAATGAGGCAAGGGGTCGCAATCCAATCTGAGCAGCTGCCGCCACCGTGCAAGCAGTCCCAGGCGAATGGCTGGGTTTGTACGGTGGGTCGGCAAACGAACGCGTACCCAACAAAAAGGGCGGCCCTAACGGAGCGTGTTCCACCGGGGGTCGGAGGGGTTCCTTTGACTCAACAAATGCTGCGCCATTGACCGGGCTGCCCTGCTGTGCCGGGGCCGGATGTCCCTGATTGAACCGGCGCCAAGACGCTGGGTCGATTCACTTATGGCCTGTCATTGACACCTGCTTTCTATTCTTACGGCTAGCCTCGTGTTCGCGTGTACGAGCTGGGTACGAGGCGTTCCGAGGAGAGCGGGCGGGGGCAGAGGGGTGCTGGTCTTCTAGGTCTTCCACACATGGCATGGCAGGCTTGTTTGGTCAGGGGGTAGTGCAAGGAGCGTCATTGTCAAGCGTCAATGCATCGTGTGTTCCTTGGGTTTGGTGACGCCATGTGGTGCGCTCCAGCTCCGTTGCCGATGCGAAACAGGTGCTGCAGAAAGTATCAAGAGTCAAGTCAGTCAACGTCTCGGTCTAAGGGTCGCACCTGTTTGCGTGGTGTGCGCTCGTCTAGACAACTCGAAGGGCTGCTTGAAGGGTTCTGTGATGAGCCACTACAAACATTCGGCTGCTGAACATTTATCAAAGGCGTGCTTAGTTTGCGGATCCAAAGCGGGGTTGCACGAACGGTTGGTTTGTCCAGGGAAGTGTCTGCGATGCCCAGTGGGCTGACTCTGGGCTAGTTTTGAGGGACGGAACCAAAGCCAGGCTACGGGGGTTGTCATGGCTGAGAGGTCGGGGCGCAAGCAAGATGCGAGCTTGGCGTGGCGAACGGTGGCGCGTTGAGGCCGAGCGGGTGCTTCCTTTGCTTCCCAGGTATTGGGTGGCGGGCTCTGCGTCCTAGTAATTTGCCCCGAGCTCTGCCTGCACAAGCGAGAGCGAACCTGCAGGCCTGCACGGCCGGTCCAACCGTGCATGCATCGATGGGCGGGAGTGTGCTCGAGAGTGCACGAGACAGCTGTGGTTTTGTATGTGTGGGGTGGGTGTGACGGGTGCGGTTGGGGGTTAGACGTTGGCGAGACCCAGACGTTGTCTGGCCCACTTGTGCGCGCTGTCGGTTGTCCGTATGTACAGCTCGGCCCCGCTCGGCGAGCTAGGATGCTGTGAGCGTGATGTGTCGCGGGGGTATGGCGCGTAGCGGTCGCGGATTCCCGGTAAATTCAAAACCTCGTGAAGGCCATGTATGGCCGCGTGTGCGACCTGTGTGTGAGTAGTGGGGTGAACGCGCCTGGAGTCAAGTGCTGGGTAGTTGGGCAAATTGGCGTGGCTAAGGGCGGCGTGGCTTGGCGGGCGAGCTGCGAGTGTGGCGTGGTGCACCGGGCGAGGTTGTTTCCCTGGGGCGCTCGGGGCATGCGGCGGCGGCGCCGAGTCGGTCGGGGATCTCACGCCTAATGTAACTCTTTGAAGTGATGCAGGAAGGCTCTCCACGTGTACAACTGCCTTGTAAGCGGTCCTTGGGCAATGCCACTGTCAGGTACAAAGGGCGGACGGACTAGACGGAGCAGCTGGTCCTCTGGGCGCCCATCTCTGGCCATCTGGGTGCTGCCTCCCTGCTCCTCTCCCTCTTCGCTCCCAAGCAGTCGCCAGCACAGCCATGGCCCCGTTCCCAACACTGCCGCCTGCCCCGGCTGTGCCGCCTGCGAGCTTCCCCCATGTGCCTGGATGGTCCCCGATTCATAGCCCCAGGTTGATCTTTGCCAGCCCCCTGCCAGCCCCCTGCCAGCCCCCTGCGCCCATATGCGGCCCCCGCAGTCCTTGCCCTCGAGTTCAGGCGCCTTCCTTGCTGTACTGAGACCTCAGCCCGTGCCCCCTGCTTTCTACCTGCGCCGCTTGCTTCCTTCCTCCGTCGCTCCATACCCCTCAGCCAGCCTGCAGCACCGGCCTAGGGCCTACCTCAGCGGAGAGTCCCCACGCACGAGTCCCAAGCACACCGGAAGGCCTGGCCCAGCCGCGCCTGCTGGTACCCTTACTGCCGGGGACCCTCCGACGGCTGATCCAGGAGCGCCTCTCCCTACACACCGCTGTAATACGGCTGTGGTTTCAATCCTCCGACATGCCAGTACCATGCCTTGCATCAACTGAATTTGCTGACCTTGAGCGCTCAGTACGCTCTGGGCCACCCGTGCACACTCTCAAGCACTCCCTCCGCCACACAACCACTGGTCTACCAATCCCCGCCCACCTACCCTCGCTTCCGCAGCGCCAGGCGGCTGCGGCTGCCCCCCTGCGGCTGCTCCCCCACACCACCCGGCGGTGCGTGCGCCGGGCCCGCCCCCGCCTGCGCTCGCGCCAGCCCTCCGCCCGCCTGCGCCGGCTCAGGCACAGGGCCTGAGCCGGCTGGGGGGCCGCGCCCGCCCCCGCTGGGACCGGCTTCGCCGCAGGCTCCCTGCCCAGACGACATTTCCTTACCACCTACACCGCCACTGCCGGGGTCTACCGGGGGCCACGGAGAAGCATTGCCCGAGGGCTCAGGGGCCGTCGAGCTCCCGGGGAGGGGGTGGATGGCCCCGGGGCCTCCTGGGTCGGGGACGGGGCCGAGGCGGGACCCGGGGCCGGGGCTGCCCCCCACCGCCGCCGCCCGCCCCTCCTCCACCAGACCCCTTAGCCGGCAGGCCCAGGACCGCCCGCCTGCGCCGCCGGGACTCGCGCTGCCGGCCCGCTCTCCCTCCGGCACCGTTGGCGGTTGGGCCCCCGTCCCTCGCGGCCCTCGCGTCAGCGGCGACGCCTGTGCAGAAGGCCCGGCGCCCTCTCCAGCAGGCCCCGCCGCTTCGGTCTGTCCACGTGGCTGAACCCCCACAGTTTCCGTCCCCTCTGCTGTCGAGCTCGGCCCAGGTCCAGGTCGGCCTCCCCCCTCAGCCGCACCTCGCGAAGGCAACGCGGCCGTCGGCTCCTCCGCCTCCTCGTCGCTGCTGCTCGCGAGGTCCAGAACCTCCGTCTGCCCCGCGCCTGCCGCCGGGCCCGGCCCCAGCGCTGCAGCCGCGGCTGCGGGGCCAGCGGCCAACAGGGCCGCGGCGCCTGCCGCGCCGCCGCCGCAACCGCTGCCATCCGCCGCGTCGCTGCCGCCGCCGCCGCCTGCGGGTTCCGAATCCACGATCCGGAACTCCCACACGTTGGCGTCGTCCGGATCCGGCTGCTCGTCCACCACCTCCAGCTTGACCTTGGCGCGGGCCCCACGCCCACGTCCGCGCCCTGCTGCGGAGGGGGCCGTGCCAGGGCCGCCGCCGCCCCTCCCGCGGCCCCTTCCGCGGCCCCGGCCCCTGCCACTGGCTCCAGCCTCGACGCCTTCCGCGGCAGGAGCCGGCCCCACTGCCGCCAGCGCCGCCAGACCGCCCTTGCGCTTTGTCGGCGCCTTGGCGCCACCCACTCCCACCCCGACGCCCGCGGCCGCGCCCGCTGCGGCCGGCGGCGCTAGCGAGGGCGCTGGCGGCGGCGGCAGCGGGGCGTGCGGCGGGGCGTGCGGCGGGGAGGAGGAGCCGCCTTTGAGGGGCGTGTGGTCGTCGTCTGTGGAGTCAATGTAGAGCGTGGCGGCGCGGCGGCGCTTGAGCGGGGGGCCGCCGGGGGGCGCGGTGGGGCGCTTGCCGGGCAGCGGGGGCTTGCCGGCGCCTGCAATAGGAGCAGTTGCGGAGGTAAACAGCGAGTGTTGCAGGGGGGATAGGAGGCAGTTTGCGTCGGCGTATATCTGCTGCATGCGCCGGCTCGGCTCGTGTCTCCAGCCCGGCCTCACCTGCCTCCCAGAAGGTGCGGATGTCGCGTGTGCCCATGCGCCGCTGCGCCCTCTCCGCGGCGCGGGCCTTGCACTGCGCCTTGGTCACATCTGCAAGGGAGGGGAGTTCGGAGGGGAAGGAAGATCAGGAGTCTTAGCTTGAGGAAGCGGTCCGAGCCTCAGCCCTGAAAGGCCGCCGGACGACTAAGCAGCCAAATGTCTGTTCGGAAACGGAAACGGAATTCGACTTGCCCCTGCATCCGCACACCCTCACACGCTCAGTTGGATGGGCCACGCACCCCCTCTGCGCCCGAGCACCCAGACACCCGGTCTCACCCGCGTGGCACGCCACGCACAGCGTGCGCAGGTTGTCCACGTCGCACAGCCCCCCGCCCGCGTACACGGGGGTGATGTGGTCGGCCTGGGGCGGGGAACGGGGGGGAGGGGGGCGCAGGGTTGGGGGTGGGGTGCGGTGTCCACCGAGTGGTGGGATCGCGACCTGCCATGCCGGCCCCTTTGCCCCCCTTCCCCGAGATGGCCCCGATGCCTGCCACGCCACAGCCCCCTGTGCACAAATCCCCATCCCCATCCCTCCAAAGATGCCCCCCCCCCCCACACACCTGCCACGCCAGCCCCTCCGTGGCGGTCTTGAGCAGGCGCTCCAGGTGCGCCCCGTACCCCGGCTGCGCCAGGCGGGGGGCAAGGCGGGCCACCACCGCCCTGCGCTTGGCCACACAGTCGCGGGAGGAGGCGCGGATGGCCTTCGGGGGTGGGAGGGGGGGGGATGAGGGGGAGGGATGAGGGGGAGGGATGGGAGGGAGGGATGAGGGGGGTAGCGGAAGGGGAATTGAGAGCACGTGAGCCCCCCTTCCGTCACCCCTCTGCCCCCGCCCCCGCCCCCACCTGCAGCTGCCGCACCAGCCCCGCGCAGTCCAGTCCGCACAGCTGGCACACACCCCGCTCCAGGCGGGCCAGGGAGCGGCGCAGCGCGGAGCCGCTGGCCTGGGGAGTGTGGGGGTGGGGTGGGGTGGACAGGGTGTGGAGGTGTGGAGGGGTGTGGGCGAAGTGGGCAGGGGATTGCTGAACTGGAAAAGGGGACGCAGGAGGGGTACCTACCTCTCTCCTGTTCGGCCTCGCCGGGCTCGCCCGCTTTCACCGTCCCATCCTCCCCTTCCCCCCTCTTGCCTTGAGGTAGTACCGGGACTCGCAGGCGGGGGTGCAGAAGAGGAAGTCCGAGGTGTCCAGGGGGGCGGTGGGGGCCAGGCTGGGGGGAAGCGGGGGGGCAAGGAGCGGGTGATCGGTTGACGAATTGCGCGAACCGTAGTCAAAGAGAAGGCAAGTAGCGGGAGGGTATTGGGGGGCCGGGTTTCTAGCGAAATGACTTGGAGAGGCCTCTGATGACAGCAAAGATCACTGAGTTCGCTGCTGCTCGCCACGGGCCCCCTGTCCACCGAGAGGCTCACGCCTTGGGAGGGGTGCGCAGCGGTGCCGGCAGCGGTGTGGGCCAACACCCTGGCCGTCTCAACGCATCGTGCAGCCGCCCCCGCCCCCGCCCCCACCTGCAGTCCGGCACGGCCTTGCAGCAGTTGACGCACAGCCGGCTGCCGTCGGGCAGGAACGCCTGCTGCCACGTGCGCCAGCCGGCTGCGGATCCAGATCCGGCGGCGGCGGTACTGGATCCAGATCCGGCCCCGTTGGCGCCGCCCGCGGGGGCATAGCGTGGGTCGCAGCGGACCTGGCGGAACGAAAAGGGCACCGGGCAGGGACGAAGATATGCTGAGCGGTTTCCTCGCGGAGCAATGTGGCAATGCAGACTGTGACGAAGGTGGCTTTACTCTACACTCCCCCTAACATCCGCTCCGCCACCCCCCCTTCCGTGGCACCACCCGCGCCCCACCCACCTGGACGGGCCTGAGCTGAGCGCCCTCGGGCACACGTAGGGGAGCGTCCTGCGGGAGAGGCCCAGGGCAGGCCCAGGGAAAGCCCAGGGGAGGCCAAATCAGGCCCAACAGACGGGCCCATGGCGCATACCTCGTAAAGGCAGCCTCAACAGTTTCGTTCCTCTGATCCGCCCCTGCATGATTGCTGCCACGGACACAGGTACGACCCCCGCCCGCCCGAGTGGGACTTTAGCCAACCGCGCTAGCTCGCCTGTACGTAACGCGCCGTACTGCTGCCGTACGCGCCCGCCGCCACTGCCTCGCTGGTGACCGCTTCCAGGGCGTCGCCTGGGGGCGGTGGTGGGGGGGTGTACGTCAAGGAGGGATGGTACGATTCACTTGAGCGAATCCCCCCAGAGTCATTGGGGGTTCCTCTCCCCATACAGGTCAGGGCTTTCCTGTGGCCAGGCTCTCCATTCGCCCCTCCGCTCCGGTCCCTGTGCTCCCTCCCTCACCGAAGAATCGCTCCAGTACGGCGCCGTACAAACGGTTGCGGCTGACCGCTCGCAGCTCCCGCCAGTCCCTGGCGAAGGCCGCCGCCTCCTCGACGCCCTCCGACAGTACGGCAGGGGACACGTGGTGCAGTACGGCAACCAGGCCCACCGGGCCCACGAAGGACAGCGCCGCGGCGCGGGCCCGGTCCGGGCCTGAAAAGGTCACGACCTGGCCTCCCATCGCGTCGTTGCCGCCCGGCCGTCCGTCGGCGCCCCCGCTCGGCCCCGTCAGCACTCCGTCGCCTCGCTCAGAAGCCACGACCGCCCCAGGTTCTTCGCCTGCGCCTGTGCCCCCCAAGGACGCACTTTCATTGCCGCCCGTAGCGGGATCCGCCGCCTGGCCGTGGCCCTCGGTGCGCGGAGCGGCGGCCTCAGTCGCTACCATTGCCGGGTCAGCCTGGACCTTGGCCCACCTGTTGTCGGGTGGGGGCATTGACGGAGTGCCGCCGATTGTGTGAGTAGGCGGGAGTCGCAATTGATTCAGCGCAGCGAGCATTTTGTGCTTGGGTGCAGCGTGATAGTGGTTTCGGGTACATTGTATATTGGGTTGGGATAGGGTGCACGGCAAGGGCGGTAGTGTGTGGGGCCCAGGCCATGCTGGCACGGTCGGATGCGCAAGCACACCCATTGACCGGCCCCCAAGAGAAATTAAAGTTAATCGCAGGTCTTCAATGAAGACCATATAAGCGATTAAGCTTATAAGAACAGATACTACACATGATCTGAGCCAAAAGGCCGAGAAAGGTATGATCATAAGCGACGAGCGTGCGGACCAGACCCCCCCCGCATCAGCCCGGGCAACACAGGGGTCGCGATGGTGGGTGCATCGCCTCGGTACCGCCGCATCGCTGCCCCCGCCGCATCGCTCGACATCCGCAACCCAATTACGCGCTCCCCAACCACATAGTTCTTTACCATGTCCTCCGCAGCCTGCCTCGAGCCCCTTCCCAACCCCCGGCGCACCCAGCCTGGCCCCCGGCCCCACCCGCCCACCCCTCCCCTCCCCCCTCCGGCTCCTCCCCCCTCCTCCTCCTCCCCCCCTACCCGGTCCCACCCACCTGCCGGCGTGCTCCGCCAGTATGCGGGCGATGAGGGCCGACCTGGGGCTGGCGGCCAGCAGCTCGGAGGGCAGGGACAGGCCCAGCGGGCGGGAGCCGTCGGGGGCCAGGTGCAGGTGCACGCGGCCGGTGTGGGCCGAGACCTGGGGTGCGGTGGGTGGGGGTGGGGGGTGTTTGAAGCTGAGAGTGGGAGGGCGTCGTTGCAGGGTGAGGGTGTGGGGGGTGGGGTTGGAAGGTAGGGTGGGTGGGGTTGGAGGGCGCGGGTCGGGGTGAAGGCTGGCGCGGCAGGCCAGCGCCGCTTCGCGGCTTCGACCCTTCGAACAGTCAGTTGCCCGCCAACTGGCCGCACGCCGCCATCCTTCCTTCCCGGCTTTGGCAGACACACTTACAGTTGAGGTGAACACCCTTGAGCGACCCCCCTGCCCAACCCCCATCTCAGCTCCCACTGTCGTCCGCCCACTCGCCTCAAAGAAGAAGGGGGTGGACGGAGGCAGCGCCTGCAGCAGTGCAGCGCGGCTGGGCGTGGGGGCGCCGCCACCGGCACCGGCACTGCCGTCGAGGGGCGTGCAAGCGAGGCCCTGCGTCAGCGGTGACCCTAGAACAGCCGCCGGGGGAGAAGCCGTCACGAGGGCGTCTGTACCTCCTGGGCTTCGTTCCGCCCCGTACCCGCCCGCTGGGGACCCGCAAGCCACCGCGCGCGGCAAAGGCAGGAGCAGCGGAACCGGGGCACTGCCGTCCGGACCAGCGGCCGGCTCGGCTTCGGGCTGGGAGGCGGAGAGGTCGATGACTTCCTCTTCCTCCCCGCCCCCAACCCCACCCCCGTCCCCACCCCTACCCCCGCCCTCGAGTTCGAGCTCAAGCTCGCCCTCAGCCCGGGGAGGCAGCGTGGTGGCCGGCTTGGGGGCAGCTGCCGCTGCCACCACCGCTGCCGCTGCCCCCGCCGCCGGTGCCGCCGCCGCTGGTGCCGCAGCAGTGGCTTCCGGCGAGCGCGCCACAGCGCCGGCGCCGGTACTGACTTGTACAGCCTCCGGTGCGGCCGCTGGTGCGCCCTCCGACACAGGGGCAGTGCCGGTTGCAGCGTCGGCGTCGGCGGCGGCGTCGGCAGCGGCCGGAGCCGCCGCGTCCAGGGGCTGCGGCTCGCTGCCGCCGGCCGCCGCCGCCGCGGCCTCGGCGCCCACGCGTGCGCCCTCCGCCGCCAGCTGCGTGCCCCCCGCCAGCTCCACCACCGTGTCCACCGCCAGGCCTCCGCCCGCGGCCTCCGCGGCCCCGGCTGCGGCGCTGGGCGCCGCCGCCCCGTCATGGACCTGGGGGGAGGCGAGGAGGGGGAGAGGGAGCAGGAGTGGGTGGGTGGCCCCCAGACGCCCGTCCTCGCCCGCGCAATAGGTCGCATAATATAGCCCAACAGCCCTTCCTTGCCTGTGTGATGTTGCAGAGCGACTCATTCAGCTTCTGCCACCTGCGGACGGGGGGCGTGGGGCAAAGGGCGAAAGGGCGGGGCAGGGATTGGGTCCTCACGAGACGCCCACCCACTCCCACTGCACTGGCACGGCGTTCCGGTGTGAGGTTGACGTCCAAACAGCACTGCCGTACACCATCGCACGCGCCGCACGCACCGCTTGTCGTCGCACGTGCCCCGGGCGCACAGGAAGTACACGTTGACGGCTGCCGCCACCTGGCCCTTGCGGTGGGCCCGGTCCTCGGCCTGCTGGAGCAGGGACACCTGCGGGCGGCCGAGGTAACGAGGAGATGAGGACGGGGCGTACCGGTAGGCATCATGTGGAGGAGACAAACAGGCTGCAGCGCACGCAGGTATACGGCAGCGGGGGAGGAGGATCGGGGGATGGGTGGGCCATACCCCAGTACCCGCCCTTCCCCAGCACACACAACCCCTCCCAAGCGCCACGCTCCGTTGATGTCTGCTATCCCCCCCCCCCCCACACACACACACATACACACACCCTTCCCCCCCTTGCCTCCGTGGGCAGCTCCACGAACACCACTGCTCTCCTCGCCGCAGGTGTGTCACAGCCCATTCAGTCATTTCCACAAAACCGTAACATCAACCCCCCCCTCCTCCCCCTCCCTCCCCCGCTTGCCTCCGTGGGCAGCTCCACGAACACCACCGCCGATGCGGAGGAGAAGTCCAGACCCACGGCGGCGGCGGTGATGGACAGGAGCGCCACGCGGACCGTGGGGTCGTCCCTGCGGGCCCGGGTGGGCAGGTGGGCGTATGGGAGTGGTAAAGAGGGGGTTCCAACTGGAGTGCTAACAGGACTCCGTTGTACTTTTACTCAAGACGCAGGTATCTCGACGGCCGCATGCAGAGCCCTCGCGCACTGCCAGGAGCGAACGGCGCCCACCGGAACCGTGCGACCGCCGCCCTGCGCTCCGCGCTGTCGTGGCTGCCGTCGATGCGCACGTACTCCACGCCCCGCCACACCGCCGCCCCGCCGCCGCCCTCGCCGTCGTCGCCGCCCTCGCCGCCGCCGTCGCCGTCGCCGTCGCCGTCCGCCGCCGTGGCGCCGTCGAAGCCCTGCAGCGCCTCCGCCAGGCGGTCCATGACGTCACTGGGGAAGGGAGGGGCGGGGGCAGGGTGAGGGCAAGAGGGCACATGTTGGGGAGGTGCGCAGCGTGCAGGCTGGGGCTCGGCAAATGGACCAACTCACACAGTTCCAGAGGGGGCCCTGGCACGAGCCCGTCCTGCCCACCGTGCCCTCTCACCGGTGGTGCGCAAAGATCAGGAACTTGGGCCCAGCCGGCTCGGCGCCCCCGGCCCCTGCGGTGCTGCCCCAGGCCGCCCCGCCTGCGCCGGCACCGCCCCCAGCTGAGGCCGCGCCGCCGCCAGCTGAGGCCGCCGCCACTGCCGCCGCCGCCGCCGCACCGGACGGCACCTTGCGCCGGGGCCGGCCCCTGTTGCAACGAATCCAGTACGAACTGATCAGATAAGGTGAGTCAAGGATCTGCAATGGACCTCGGCCCCGAGAACAGCAATTACCACCCCTAACCTCAAGCAACCTTCCAAACCTTACCGGTATGAAATGGGCAGGAGCTAACACCGAGGTCTCAGCTGAGAATACGCGCCTCACCGCCCGCACTCCGCAACCCGCATTCAAGGCCCCACACCCACCTGCCCCTGCCGCCCTCCGCCTCCGCCGCCACGCCGCCGCCCCCCAGCGCCCCCACCAGCCAGGCGATGGCGTCCGGCAGCTTGGCCAGCGCCGTGCGGTGCGCGGAGCTCATCTTGGGGGGTCGGGGCCCGGAGGAGCCTAGAGAGGGGGAGAGCAGGGGGATGGCGTAGAAAATGAGAGGGGTGAGGCCGAGCGCGCAGGGTGGGGTGGAGGCGAGGGATCGGGAAGGGTGGAAGCAGTGTAGATGCACTAAACAGCCCCGTCTGAAGGCGGATCTCAGTGTATGTGTGGCAGCGGGCTAGGCCCGAGCCCCCTGCCACCCACCTGCCGCCGTCCCTCGCTCCGTTTCGGGTTGCGATCCCCCTCCGTCTCCGTCCTCCTCCTCGTCGTCCTCCTCCGACTCATCCCGCTCCCGCATGCTGCCGCCGCCGCCGCCGCCGCCCTCCTCCTCGTCGCCGCTGCCCTCGCTGCCCTCGCCGCCGCCCTCCGAGCCGCCCTCCGACACTTCCGTCTTTGCGCGCTTGGGCGGGCGGCCCCGCCCACGGCCGCTGCCGCCGCCTCGGCCCCCACGGCCCCTGCCTCCGCCCCGGCCCCTTCCCGCCACTGCGGGCTCCGCGGCGGCCTCGGCTGCCGCCCTCTTGCGGCCCACGGCCCCGCCTCCGCCGGCACCCGCACCCGTGCTGGCGCTGGGCCCGTCGCCGCTCGGGCCGGGGTTGCCACTGAGAGCCGGGTCCTTGTCTTCGTCGTCATCGGGCCAGCTGCGGGGGGATTACGTGTCACACAGGCGTATGGAGTTCCAGCTTAACGTCCGACCTGGTTCCGCATACTCTTACCGCAGGACACCCTTGCGCGAGTTGTGCCACCCCCTCGCATACACGGCCCCTGCCTACAACACCATCTACAATCCCCACCTCGAGAACTGCCGTCTCGGCAAGCGGTGAGGTCTACAGTGACCAAGCGCCTGCGTGCCACGGGGCCTACGAGAGAACCCCGCCCGCACCCCCACCCGACCCCACCCCACCCCAGCCCGCCCGCCCCCACCTCCTGGGGTGCGGCAGCCGCACCACCTGGCGGCGCTTGGGCGGCAGCTGCCCCGCCACCTCCCGCTTGAGGCGGCGGACCATGACCTCCCGCGTCAGCAGCCCGTGCAGCTCGCACAGCCGGGAGCCGCCTGGGGTTCAGGGGGTGCAAGGGTGAAGCGGGTCCGAACCTCAGCCAGGGACCGTTGCAACAAAGGAACTGCTAGGAAAGCCATGTCCTTCGGGGTTGCTCGGGCTGCTGAAAGAGGTGAAGCCGGATTGCGCACCTGACGTCTCCAGCCGCTTGCGCACGGGCGCACCCGCCTCGGCCGCGCCGGCGCCCCCTCCGCCCCGGCCCCCCCAGCCCCCCCGCGCCGCCCCCCCCGGCAGGCGGTGGGGGACCATGCGCCCATCGCAGTAGCGCAGCGCGAAGGCCTGCTTGGAGGCGCCCAGCAGGCCGGGCTGCAGCGCGTGCACCTGGGGGGGAGGGAAGGGAAGAGGGGCCAGGGAGAGGGGCACGAAGGGTAAGGGGTGGACGAGAGGGGACAGGGAGAGCGGGCGCCGTCTGGTTGGAGGAGGGCGCCGTCGGGAAGGCCCAGCCCTCCTGGTCACCGCACACCGGCAGTGCTGACTCCTTTACACAGCACACACCCCTTACCACGCCCTCCCGCACAACCACCTCGCCCCCTCACCTGCCGGTACAGGTCGTACGGCCGCGACAGGCTGGGCGTGCCGCTGAGCAGCACGGCGCGCCGCGCCCGGCCCACGGCCGCGCAGCAGGCCTCGGTGTGGGGCGCGTCGGCGTCCCTGGTGTTGGTGGTGCGCAGGTTGTGGGATTCGTCCACCACCACCATGCCCCAGGGCATGGCGGCCATGCAGCGGTCTGGGGGGGGGGGAGGGGGGGTTGGGTTGCGGGGGGGGGGGGTGGCTGGGTTGGGAAGATGGAGTGGGGAAAGGGAGGTTATGCATCGCGTATGGGTGGATGCCACAGGGCATGGCGGCCATGCAGCGGTCTGGGGGGTGGGAGGGGGGTGGAGGGAGGGGGATGGGGGGAGGGGCGTTTGGGGGTGAGGGACGGCGTGCAATGGAGGCGAGGGCGAGGCGGAGGGGCGTGTGGGTGTGTGGGAGCGAGCTGGTGGGCTACTCGTGGACATTACAGGGGTGGAGCGAGGGCGATTCGTCTCGCTCAGGTTGAAACGCGAGAAGTAACGTTAACACTGCCCGGCGCAGGTGCAGTACAGGTGCAGTACAGGCTGGAGCCAGAGTGGCAGGCACGGTACAGGTCTCACCGGGGCCCCAGCACACGGCTGCCACGGCCTTGGCCCCTGCTGCCCCGCCTCGGGTGCCAGGCCCAGGCCCAGGCCCAGGCCCAGGCCCAGGCCCAGGCCCAGGCGCGGCACCGGTGTCCGGCTCCGCCTTGACTCCGCCCCCGTAGGCCCCGCCGGGGCCCCCGCCGGCGGCTGCCGGGGCAGGCGGCGGCGGCGGGGGCGCTAGGCGGGCCTTGCAGCAGGCGGGGCAGGTGAGGCGGCGCATCATCTCGTACGAGGTGATGGCGATGCGGGGGAGCGCCTGGGGGGAGGGGGGAAGGAGCAGGGTCTTGAGCGTGCCGAGCCCCCTGACAGGATGCCGCATCACAAGTTGGCTGCGGAGCGGCTCGGAGCGTGCAGAGGGTGCAGAGCCGAGCAGGGCGGGGGCCGCAGTACGCCGTCGTCTAACACATGAGTACGGGCAGAAGCAGAGGCACAAGGGTCTCCAAGTGGGGATTGCCAGCGGCCCCTCGCCGCACCTGGCCCCGCGAGACGCGGCCCGTGAGGCGGTCGGCCTTGCCCTCGATCACGTGGATGTGGCTGGGCCTGGAGGCGGAAGGTGGAAGCAGGGCGGGGTGGGGCGGGGGCCGGGAAAGAGCCAGGCGGCAAGGGGGCCTGGCACCTGGCAGGGGGGCCCTGGCGGCTGCGCAAGTGCGCATGGAACCGGCCGTCCGCCAGCGTCTCGGCTCCAACCGACGGACTACGCAGGTAAGGGGTAGCGTAGGGCGGTGCGGCAGGATACGGCACACGCACCTGATGTGCGGCAGCCACTTCTCCAGCTCCTCCGCCCACACCAGGCGCATGGAGGCGGGCACGATGCACAGAAGCGGCCACTCGTCCTGGGGGCGGCGGCGGCGTCGGAAAGAGGGCGGGGCCAAGACAGTGCCTGGAACCACGGGCCTCCGTGACATGAGTGTGTCTGTACCCCAGACACAAGCCGGGGGGGAGATGAGCCAAGGGGCGGGACAACCTGGCAACCTGGTATTGCCGGGCCTCCGCATCAGCAGGTGCCTCGCCCCACCGCACCGCACCGCACGCGCACCTCGTAGCACGCCGCCAGGGCGATGGCCTGCACCGTCTTGCCCACGCCCATCTCGTCCGCGATCAGGCAGCGGCCCCAGCGCCGGAGCCCGAAGGCCACGCCCGCCCGCTGGAAGGGCAGCAGGGCGGCCTCCAGGGAGGGCGGCAGGCGGGCCAGGCGCGCAGCCACCTCGGCGGCCGGGCAGCGCGGCCGGTACTGGCCCCTGCGACAAAGCAACGACCACACCCGCCGCAAAGCGTTGTCAACACACTGCCTGAGGGGAAGCAAGCCTCAAGCGGAGAGAGTTGCCATGGCCGCCTGCCCATGGCCCCCTCATCTGATGCCCCCCAATGGCCCCCTCATCAGCACCCACCTGTAGGCCCGGCGCACCGGCTCGGGTATGCCCGAGCCCGCCGTGAAGAGGGGCGTGTGGGGGGGCAGGGGCGCCAGGAGGGACTCGTAGGCGTCCAGGGGGAAGAACAGGGCCGCGTCCTGGAGGGGGCGGGGACAGGGGCAGATTTGGAGGGCCAGTGGAAGGGCGTGCCATGGGCTCTGATGGCATGCGGCCTCATCACCCAAGTCGTACAAGCAACCGCCTATGTCGGCCAGCCTGAGATCAATTTAAAGCCCCAACCTTACGCACGCATGGCTTGCCAACACGGCACTCTGGGAGGTAACGGAACAACCTCCGCGCACTCACGTCTGCCAGCCCTGCCACAGAGAGCGCACCAGGCTCCGCAGCCGTCCCCGGATGCTCCGTCGCCGCTGTCATTGCTGCGAGCTCAGCGCCAGCCGCGACCTCTGCAGCTGCCGCCTGCCCACCGTCTCCGGCTGCCCCGCCTTCGGCTGCGGCTACTGATCCGAGTCCTGCACTGCTGCCGCCGCCCTCCGCTCCGTCGCCCTCTGCCGCAGCTGGGGTGCCTGCCGCCAGCAGCGCCGCCGCCTGCGCTCGGGTGAGCGCTGCGCTCAGGTCCAGCCCCGCCCCCGCCAGCACGCACTCCACGCCGCCCACCCCGGCCACCGCCTCCTCCGCGCCGGGGAAGGGCACGACCTGCAAGGATTGGGTGCCGCATGACACGCCGCATACACGTAGCACATGGCATGTCGCCCTTGAGCTCGAACAAAGTAACTGTCTCAACCATGCCCCTGCCCCCCCCCCCCCGCGTCGATCGATGCTGGCTGCACAGGCCTGGCGTACTCAATCTCACAACCCGTCTACTACCTCAACCTCCAATTTTCGCACCCAGTCCCCACCAACCCACCTTGAACACCCGGTCGCCCACGATCTCCAGAGACACGACGGGCTCCGTGAGGCGAGGGTGGGGGTAGTAACGCCAGCCGCAGGCGGGGTGGTTCACGCAGCGCCAGTAGCCGGGCGGGGCCCAGGCAGGCCCGGGCCCGCCTGGGCCCGGGTGTGGGATGAAGGGCCGCACCCAGAGCAGCTCGCCGCCGCACGGCTGGTACACGCCGGGGCACCTGGGAGCGGGCGGGGCGGGGCGATGTGAACCGTTGCAAGACGAAAAGTAGAGTCATTAGAAGAGAGGGACATGCACATGCACTGCGCAGGTTTCAGGCCCTGCCGTCTGCCTCACCTTGTGTACGGACAACTGCCCCGCGCTGTCGGCTCGGTGGCGGCTGGCGGTGGCGGTTGAGCCCCCGCCGCTTGGGCCTGATTGGGCCCCGGTAGTTGCCCCCGTGCCGTGTTTGGCGGGTGGCCTTGCTGTGGCCACTGTCCTGGGCCCGGCGGGGCCCCGTGGTGTGGGGCCTGCTGTTGCGGATACTGGGCAGGGTGCTGGACTTGGCCGGGCGGTTGGTGCGGCGGTTGCTGGTGGTGATTGTGTGGCGGTTGCTGGTGTGGGTACGGCTGCTGCTGCGGGTGGGGCTGACGCGGCTGTTGGGCGTTGTATGGCCCGTTAGAGTGAGGCTGCGGCCCGGTATATTGCTGCGCCTGAGCACCAGGATGCTGGCCCAGGTACCCAGCCGGGCCGGGCTGCTGGTGCACCGGTCCCGAGAACGGCGCATGCGGCGCGTGTCCTGGGTACTGCTGCTGCCCCTGCCCCTGCCCCTGAAAGGCCGGCCCCGGCGGCCCGCTGCCTGACGGGTGCTGCCACGGCGGGCCCAGCTGCTGGGCCTGGTGGCTTGGGCCTGGGCCCGGCTGGGGCCCCGGTGGTTGGGCTCCTGCAGCTCCAGCAGTTTCGCCTGCCCATCCTTGGGGCTGCCATGCCTGGGGCCCCTGGGGCTGCCAGGAAGCGCCATTGGGCGCCGGGGCCTGCTGGGAGTGTTGCTGCCAGTGCTGGGGACCCCCAGGGCGGAAGTCCGGCCCAGGTCCCTGGGGAGGCCCATGCTGCTGCCCCGGCCCTTGCCCTTGCGTATGGCCCCATGGACCCGGCGGCAGGGTCTGCTGCGGCCCCGGCTGCTGCTGCGCCCCCTGGGGTGGGCGCGGCCAGAGGGCGGAAGCCTGGGCAGGCGGCGGATGGGCGGAGCCCTGGTGAGGTCCCAGCTGCGGCCTCCCCGGTGCTTGAGGGGCCTGGTGTGGCCAGGAAGCTACCGGAGGTACCGGCCGGTGTGGGCCCGGCTGCTGCATCTGCGGCTGCTGTGAACCTGGTTGTTGGGGCTGCTGGGCCTGCGGTTGCTGCTGCTGGCGCCATGGCTGCTGCCAGGGCTGCTGCTGCGGGGGCTGGGATGGCGGGTGGGATGGCCGCGCAGGCTGCTGCTGCTGCAGATGCGGCTGCGGGGCCCAGGCGGGCTGCGGGGCGGCGTGTGCCCGAGGGCCGGGGCCCTGCTGTCGCCACGCGGCCTGCGGATCGGGAGGTGCATGGCCCCCGGGCTGAGGCGGCGGGGGGGGACCCTGCGCTTGCTGGGGTTGGGATTGGGCAGCCCCATGCACGTTCTGGGCGCGGGGCTGCACCAATGCACCAGAGCCCCCGCTTCCGCCAGCTGGAATGGTGGTCTGCTGAGGTCCAGCATGACCAGCGCTACTTGTTGCACCGCCTCCGCTCCCAGACCCCGCGCCGCCCCCGGCCCCACCTCCGCCTCCGCCGCTGCCACCAGCTCCCAAGTGCAAGCCGCAGTGGGCAGGGTACGCCTCGCGCGGGGCGAGCGCCACACCACCCTCTGGCCTTGCTGACAAGCTGAGCCCTGCAACAGGCCCGACACTGCTGGCCTGAGGCTGCCCGGCTGCCCCCGCGTGCTGCTGCTGCTGCTCCCCTGACTGCGCTTGCCCCTGTGTCGGCGCCTGCTGCCCACACGACGCCTGAACCAGCCCCTGCGACCCCTGCGGCTGCGTCGACGCCTGCGCCTGCTGCTGGGAGGGGTACGCCACACACGAGGCCTTGGCCCTGCCCGCGCGCCACTGCCCCGCAGAGGCGGCCAGGGGCAGGGGCCGCCGGCCGGGGCCGGCCTGGGGCGGGGGCTGCACGGCCGAAGACGGGGAGGGCGGCGGGGGCGGCCACGCCGGCCTCCGTCCCAAGGGGCTGATGTTGGGCCGACCGGGCGCAGGCTGCGGCCCGGGTTGGTCCGGCCCGCTGCTGCCTGTAGTGCTATAGGGCATTCCCGCCGGAACCGGCGCCTGTCCCTGGGCAGGGGGAGCCCCGGGTGCACCGGGTGCGGCGGCGGGGCTGCGGCCAGCGCCGGGCCCGGGGCCGAAAGCTGCTCGCAAGGGGCTGGCGGCGGAGAGGCCCGCCACACGGGGCTTCCTGCTGGAGGACGGCGGCGTGCCGGCAAACTTGAGGAAGGGGTTGGGCGTGGGGATGATAGCATCGTTGTCAGCATCACCACTGCCGATTTCGCTGGTCGCGGTTGGGTCGACGTCGCCAGCCGCTTTTTGGCTGCCCCGTCGGCCGCCACCAGGCGTGCCCTGACCGACCGGCCGGCCGCCAGCGGCGGGCGTTCTCTTGCCTGGGTCCTCATCACCGCCGCTGCCACCGTGGAAGCTGCCAGGAAGCTGCCCTGGCGGTGCTGCTCCTCCGCTAGCCTCGTTGCCGCTGCCGGTGTTGCCATCGCCGCCGGGTCCTCCGCCAGCGTTGCCGCCTTCACCACTGCTGTATCCCGCACCGCCGCCCGTCCCCGTCCCCGTCCCCGCGCCAGAGCCGGAGCCGTTCGCCTGAGCCACGGGCGGAAGGTCCGCCGGCAGAGGCCTATGCTGGGGTTCAGGGTGGAGCACCGGCGCCGGAGGCGCCTGCTGCTCCAGCTCCAGCCCATGCCCTACCCGGGCCTCCCGCTGCTGCCCCCCGGCCCACTGCCCTTCCGCCCCCTGGGGAGGCGGCCAGATCGTAGAGCCCTGGGGCAACTGAAGCGGCTGTTGTTGGAGAGGGCCTCGGTCAAAGAACGTTTGCTGCGGTCCAATGTGCGGCAGGGGCTGACTCGGATGAGGCTGGGCTGAAAAGCCCTGGAGCTGGGGCTGCTGTTGCGGAGGATGAAACGGCTGGGGCTGCGGCCACCCGTGGGGCTGTTGCCCTTGGGGCCCTCCCCCCGTAACAGTAGCTTGCTGGCCGACACCGGGCGCAGGGCCAAGCGCTGAGCCGTAATTGGTGGTCGGATGCATGGGCATCCCAGGGTCCTGAACGGACAGCGCTGGTGCGGCACCTGGTATGCGGTATGCGGGTTGGCCGCACGGTGGGGCCTGCCGCCGCCCCGGCTCGTGCGCGCACCACTGCTGCGCCAGCAGGCCCGGGCGAGCGTCCGTGGGGGGCCGAAAACTGGCGGGGCCGGCGTTCGGGACGACCACCCCGGCCACGCCGATGTGAGGACGCCCCGAGTTGGCATCCATCGGGTGGGACCCGAACGCCGCTCCCGAGGATTACCGGGAGCCGCAGGTCGATGCTCTCCGGTTTAGCAAGCTATTGGCGTGTTTGCTGCCGGCTTCAGCCGGCTGCATCGTTCCGAACCTCGTCAACCAAGGTCCGATTTCTCTTGCACGGACCGTATACCTGGCTCCTATGCCTAGTTCATGTTTTAAAGTCAGGTATTGGGGACTGTACCGCGAACAGCGCGAGAGAGGGATTTGCCGCGCAAAATGCTCGATACGCAACGTGAGCAAGTGGTGGCAAAGGCTCTACTTATGGAGATGAGACGAAACTCTAACGTCAGGTAATGTCCGGCATCACAAACAGCCTGCGGGCTCATCCGGCGACAGATGGGAGCAGCCTGCCCTAGGCTCCTGGCCTGCCGAGTCCTGCCCAGTGCCCAGGCTGGACCCCGCGTGTTACCGGTGACGCAGTCAAGCGGGAGAGAAGGGCACCCCTAAAGCCCCAATGCTTTGAAGGGGGTGGGCGCACGCGGGGGAGGCAGAGAGGGACAAGCGTGGCTGCCCGCAGGCAGGACAAGATGGGTGTCAGCTTCCTCGAAGCTGGAAAAAGGGCTGAGCCCTAGAATGTCTGGGCAGCGGTATATGCGTGCAGGCACGGTGCAAAGCGCGGGGCCGTGTGGCGCGCTCCGCGCGAAGCTTCGGGGGGACAGGGGGCCGAGGATGGACGCGGGGCGAAACACATTTCCACGCCGACTGGCGACAAAGTGTTGCCCGTACTTCCTCCTCGAAGGATCTGAGTTGCAGGAGGTAAGATAGCAACATCGCGCTCGGTCCGGGCTTGGTCGGCGAGGTTTGACCGAAGTCGGCACCACAGCCATCCTCGCAACAGCCGTGCCCAAACTTGTCGAAACTACCTCGCTATTAGCTTAAAAATGTTAGATATCTATCTAAACGAATGTCCGAGTTGCTCTTTGGGCTATGGGTGCGAGCTGGTGCGACTGCCTTGCCAACATGTTGAGTTCGCGTAGGGTCGATAACTTTCCCTGCTCTTAATCACAAGCGATAGGGATAAGTAAACTAAAGCTTGTGGCATCGCGGGCTAGGCGTGAATCGCATGTTTATGTGTGACGCAGGCACGCAGGCACGCACGAGGGGGAGGCCGAGAGGGACAAGGGTGGCTGCCCGAAGCGCCCAAAGCCCAAGGAAAAGGGCTGAGCCCCGTGGTCCCCCCCAGGGGGCCCAATGTTCGAGTCCTCAACCCTCTCCACCACCAGCCCGCATGCAGGCTCGCAACCGTCCATTAATCCGTTCGAACCCCGCACTACACGAGGTGGTGCGCTCGTCAGGCGTCTACTCGCCTCGGCCTGGACATAGCCGGCCGGACCCACCCGCAGCTACGGCTACAGGAACCTCCGCCCTCCAGAGGAACTGAGGAAGCCTTGCCGGCGTGCTGAGCTGGTGCAGGCTGGTGCTGAGCGACAGCGGGAACCTTGCAGGAGTCCTGCAGGTAACCTGCAGCAGGACCCACCGGTTGCGGGCTTGCGGCACCCACCGCTTACATACACATCACGAAGCCCCTCAGCCTCGATGTCACTGCGCACGGGGCCAATGCGATGTGCAGCTATCCTACGATTCCGGTCAATCCGGGTCTGAGCCGATCTGAGCTCTGTGCAGAGGGCAGCACGGGGCCATCAACCATCAGGGGGCCCTACTGCTGCCCGCCAGTTTGCACGCGAACCCTCAGTGCCTGACACATCTAGCCTGAGCCTGAACCCACTCAGCGGTTGCGCACGCTGTAAATGATGGTTACAGGCAGGCCATCGCTGGCCAAGCATCCCGCCTACCGCGGCACGCAGAACTCATCCCCCAACCACTTCAGCCCCAGGCACGCCACCTCCAAGAGCGCCCCTTCCCACCGCATCCCGAATGTTCAATGTCCAAGCGTCATCACCGCAGATCATGATCTCATCACAGCCAGGAGGAGCCTCCTAATCACAGCAGATTCCAAGACGCGCTCAAAGCGTCCACACGTTCATGCCCGCCAGTCCGCGCGCCTTCCTGCATGCCACCGAGGCCCCCATGCCACATGTACCTCACGCCCATGCAGACGTCACCGGGCACCCATGCAAGCCAAGCTCCATCCCCAAGCAGTTCGAGTCCAACAGTCTCCATGTAACCCCGCCCATGTGCCCACCCGGCTTTGCTAGTAACCCGCGTCAAGGCATACGCAGTAAAAGATGTTGGGGCGCTCGAAACGCCCGATGCAAGAGGCGCAAACGGAGAACGAGCACCGCAGGCGACGCAGGCGCCCGTTGTCGCACAGCCGCGGACCTCATCCCTGCTCCGGTTTATCAATGCCCTATGGGGCTGTGCACCAAAGTTATCAGACCGGCTCCGGAGGTCCCAAGGGTGGTCTCCGAGATCCTTTGAATCCAGATCACACAGAGCCGGGCGCACATGTACCAAGCCACAGCAACCCTCAGCTCGTCGTAAAGGTGCAGCCTTGGCTGAAGCTGAGTCGTGCCTATGGACTTGCGCGCTCTGCTATCAAGCATGTTATCTCATGACACACCCCTAGTGATACCCGAAACAGACGTTGAGAGGCACCGAGGACCAGTGACATCTCCAGAAATCCTTGTAGCCCGCGCATCGGTTGGCAACTCTTCGCCTTTGTCAAGCCCACCCTCAAGAGATTGCCAAGCCAGTCGTCTATATCACGCCGCGGCGGTCGCGCGTAGTCGCGAGTCGTCGCCCTACCGGGTAGTGCGCCAGAGCGCAGGGCCCGGCCGCTGCAAGCGCGACGGGCTGTCACACCACCACCCCATTTTAGTCAACAAAAACGGGCACTGGCTTCTGGCCGCGGTCCCAATCATCTTCTGTAGCCCAAGCGTCCACGCCGGCCCTCCGTCGCCATGCCTGCCTCAGCCGGCCTCGGCTGAGGCGTGCTGGCGCGCGCACGTCGCCCGCTGATGGCCCCCGCGCCCGCGTCAGGCCTGAGCCTTCACGGCGGCACCGGCGGGCGGCGCCTGCCCATTGCCGTTGGCCTGGGCCGTGACCTCCACCACGGGGGCGTTGCCGGCCTGCGGGGCCGCTGTGGTGGCGAAGGGCGAGGGCGATGCTCCGCCAGCGTCCTTCCCTGCTGCTGGCGCCGCCGTCCCCGCCACATCGAGAACCACGTCCTGAGGGGTCGTCAGGCACACAGGCCGTCAGCAAGCAAATGCATAACTACTGGCCCACACACAGGACTCGGAAACTGCTCGAATGCTCTGTCGAGCCCAGACCCGACCCCACCTACCGTTGAAGCCGCCACGTCTGCACATGCCTCCTTCCCACTGGCGACCGGGGTGAAGCCGCCGTTCGCCGTCGCTGCCGCCGCGCCTGCCTCCATCGCCGCCACGCCGCCCTTCTCCGCAACCTCCGCTGTGCTTGCCGCTGCCCCCACCGCCCCGGCCTCCACCGGCGCGTCCTGGCTCACGGTGCAAGCCTCGCAGGCGCTGGGGCACGGCTTGCCACCAGCGCACGGCTCCTCCGCCGTAACGGAGAGGCTGGGCACGCCTGGACCGGACTCCTCCGGACCGCCGGACAGGCTGGGCACGCCTGGCCCGGGCGTATCCGGGGCGCCTGAGATGCTGCGGGCGTCGCTGATGCCGTCATCGTCATCGTCCACGGGCACAGGCCCCAGCAGCGCACCGCTCTGAGGACGGGCGTGTGCAGTGAGAGATGGGGAAGGGACGGGTAAAGCATACGGGCCGAGGAGCATGTACGTGCCCTTCCTGTGTCTTCAGTACCGTCCGCCTGCCCGGACTTGTCCTCGCCCGAATACTCGTATAAAGAAACCCTAGCCGCTAGTGCTCGTCGCTGCAAACTGCGTTCCTGCCGCCTGCCCACCTTTGTTCTCCGGGCCGCGGCCGTGAGGTCCACCATGACCACCTCCTCGGGCCCCTTGACGCTGCCGCCAACGGGGGTGCCGCCGGCGGACCTGGCCGGGCTGCCCGAGCTCCGGTCCTCGCCCGCCCCCGCGCCACCCCCAGGCGTCCCTCGCGGCGTTCCGGGGGTGCCCCTCGGCGTGCCAGGGGCGCTGCCGCCGCCGGCCTCTGCGGCGGCAGTGGCGGCGGCCACGATCGCCGCCGCTCGCAGCGACGCCGCCGGGCCGTTGGGGGAGGGAGCGGGAGCGGCGCCGCCGCCGCTGGCGGTGCCGCCACCGCTGGGCGTGTGGCGGGAGCCATCCAAAGAGGCCGCTGCGGCTTCCGCCTCGGCAGTTTCGATGATGGCGGCGATGGGTGTACGGCCCGGGGTGCCGTTGACGATTGGCGTGGTGCCGTACGGCACGCCTGCCGCCGTGACCAGATCAAGTACGGCCTTGTTGCGCCGCTTGAGCTGCGGATGGTCGGTGTGGCGGCGCAAGGTTGAAAGATACCCCTTCCATATCGCCTCCCCGTTTGGTCCCTGCCCAACAACTGCAGCCCGCGGTTTCAACTGGCTTCTGGTCGCCCCGGTCCACTCCCACAGCGTGACTCAGCCCACGGCCCCTCCATCCCACCGCCTCATACCACCCCGGCCCCACCTGCTCTTCCGTGGCTGCCTCCACGGCCGCCTGCACCGCCGCCTGACGGGACTCCAGCTCCTGGGGGGAAAGGGAAGATAGGATGGAAGGGCAGATAAGGGGGGAGCGCACTCAGGCACAGACGAAGAAGCTGCGCCAACATCCTCCACACTTGGCTACAGCAAGAGGCGCCCCTCCACGACCTCCACGTTGCGCAAGCCGGCTTGCTGCCCTCCCTGCCTGCCCTCCCCCCTGGGCGCACTCCACTCCTCGGGCCCTCTCGCCCCACCGTGAGGGGTGCGTCAAGGTGCTTGGGCAGCGGCGCCTTGAACCAGGGGTGCTCCCGGATCGCGGGGATCGTGATCCGCTTGTGCTCGTCCAGATCCAGCATCTACGGAGAGATCAAAGGAGAGGATGGGAGATCGGAGTCACATCCGTGCACACTGCCCCACAATGCCCTTGCCCTCGCCGCCAAGCCTTTGCCTAACGCTCAGCCTTGACCGGGATCCCCACTGCGCGAGCCCCAGGCCCCTTCCCACCCTTGCCACAGGCTGCACAACGGCGATCCCTCCCTGCAGCCCCTCACACGCCCTCCTCCGCCCCCCACCTTGCCCAGCAGGTCCCGGCAGCTCTCGCTGATCAGCTTGACGTGCTGCGTCACGCGGGGCGCCTTGTGCCAGTCCACGCCGCCCGCCTTCATCTGCTCCATGTACACCTGGACGGGGTGGGAGGAGCGTGGGTGGAGCGCGGATGGAGCGTGGGTTCGTGCCATGCACTCGAATGACAATCGGTCGGCACCCGGCCCTCTGCCCTCGTCACTTGCAATGCAATTTCTTGTACCTGGCCCTCTGCACCAGTGCGTGCATGCACTTCTTGCCCAGTGGCCTCCCACCCCTGAGCGACGCCGCGTTGCTCCTCACACGCCCCTGCCTCTCATGGCCCCATGACGCCCTCCACGAGCCCTCCGCTCCCAGCCGCCAAGCCCCCCTCTCTCCCCCACCCCCGCTGCGCTGCCCCCACCCCCGCTGCGCTCCACCCGTCCGCCCCGCCTCCCCGCAGCGCACCTCGATGTGCGCCTCCGAGGTGTTGGGGTCCGGGTGGTCGATGTGGTCGTACGGGAACATGCCCAGCAGCATGGCGAACAGCATCACGCCGCACGCCCACACGTCCGCAGCGGTGCCGCTGTAGGCGCGGCCGTCGGCGCGCGAGTTGAGCAGCTGGGGGGTTGGGGGATGAGCGGCGGGTGCAGGTAAGGAGGAAGCGTGTGGAAGTGGTCGTGTGGGCTTGGGGGCGTGGGCGCTCAGTGCGAAAGGGTATGCGGGAAGAGGGGTGTATACGCTGCGCTGCTCTGCTCTGGAACCCGCAGCTCCCTCTCATATAGCACCATGCCCAGAGTGCGGCCCGCGCACCTGCGGGCTCATGTACACGGGCGTGCCGATGCGCGTGTGCATCTGGCTGTCCTCGCCCCAGCCCTTGGCGAACCCGAAATCGCACAGCTTGAGGGTGGGCGGGCGCTGGGAGGTGAGCACCACGTTGCACATCTTGAGGTCTGCAGGGACCGTTCCAGGGGTGGGGGTGGAGGGCGCGCACGGGGCGTTCAGACCTGGGGCCTAGCCCAGGGAGCGTGTCGGCGCCGCCCCCATGCGCCCCTTCTCGCCTCCCCACAGCCCCACCCCTCCCGGAGCCACCCTCAGCTCTCCGCTTCAATCTGTATCCCCCTCCCCACCTCGGTGTGCAACGTGGGACTTGTGCAGGTACTCCACCGAGTTGATGAGTTGCTGCGGGGAGAAGGGGTGGGGGAGGAGTCGGAGAGGGGTCGCGTGAGGCGGAGCTCTGAGACGCGGGAGCAAGAGATCCGCTCAAGACTCCACGGTGTGCCCTTTGGCCTCTTTCCGCCCCTGTCCAACCTTCTTGAGCCCATTCCATACCCCAGGCATCCCCTTCCCCTGCTTCCGTGTCCCAATCCAACGCATCCCCCGGTCTCCACCCCCACAGGGCCCCACCCTACCCTGAAGAAGTACTTGGCCTCTTCCTCGTCCAGGAACAGTCCGCCCAGCCGCGACTTGCCCCGGGCCATCACGTACTGAGTCAGCGTGCCCCCGTCCACGTACTCCATCACCTGGGGAGTGGGCAGGGGGCGGGCAGCATCCCGGGTGCGCGCATTGGAGAGAGTGATGCGCGCGTGCTCGCTCATCCGTACTGGCCTCGTATCACCCCGGCCCAAGTCACTTTGTGTTCAGCGCCCGGGCCTCTCTCCACCGGCCTGCTGGCTTTCCGTGGCCTGCCCGGCCGCTGCGCCCTCACCAGGCCCAGGTGGGAGCGCGTGAGCAGCGCCGACTGCACGTGGACCAGACCCAGGTGGCCCTCGCTGAGCTGGGCTTGGAGCTGCGGTTGGGGACGCGAGGGCGGGATGTGGGTTCGAGCGCAGTGCGTCAGGCATGGAAGGTGAGGGCGCCCGGACACAGCGGGCGAGGTTTGCCAAGAAGTGTGGTCTGCTTGGGTCAGGTCACTGCCTCCGCATGGCTCTGGGCTCCATCCGGCGTGAAACGCTCACCTGTATCTCCTGGGCGACCATGGGGACCAGGACCTTGGCCAGAGGCCGCGGCATGAACTTGATCGCGACGCGGCGCGCGGTGCGCACGTCCTGGCAAAGCCATGTCTGGCCGGTGCCGCCCTCGCCCAGCATCTCCATAACGATGTAGTGCCCCCGCACGCCAAAGTCAGGTGGCGGTGGCCGGGCCTGCTTTGTTACCGACATCGTGCTTCCCCGGCGGGGGGTCAGTAGCGCCTTGACGAATTTGCTGTGCTTGGAGGACTCCGTGTCCGTGGGGATGGCCACCCCGGGGGCGCCGGTTTTGGCTGGCCGGGCATCGCCACTAGAGCCTGAGCTTAAGCATCCACCCATGGTTGGCTGTCCGAGCGATAAAGAGACGGCTAGGATGAGCCCGGCAGGTGATCACACACGGCCGGGCGCTGTTGGCAGTTGAGGGCCCACCCGGCAGACGGGTGCACGAAGCGCCTCGAGCGGCGGTTTGACGGAGCGCCCGGCTGCAAATCCAGAAGCTTATTCTGTTTAGCGTCCTGATGGCCGATGCCCCGCTCGGCGTAGCATCCTGCTGGGGGAGAGCGAGGAACGCTGACAAGTCGAGAGATGCTGCCAGACATGCCGCCCCAGCCCCGACCGCCAACCTCCTCTCTACCCAGCCTGCGGTCCAGCCTGCGGTCCAAGAATGCTACCCAATCATGCTGCTCTGAGCCGCGATGCCCACCTTGGCCTCCGCCCGAGCCTGGTGCCGGCACGAGCAACGTCCGCGAGCCGCTATCGCTTTTAACGCGCCACACAATGGTATCGCTCGCCTGATGCCTTCAGCCCAGGCCGGCGAGCGACTGCCGGGTCAATGCGCTAGCCAATGGCTGACCAGCAAGCCGTCCACCAGCTTAGCGGCCACCCGCTTAGCTCGTATTTCGAGACGTGGAGCAACACCAGGCGAGGCTGTCCGAGCTAAGAACGCGCCCGCAAGAGCGAGCACGTCCAAGCGTGTCGTCCTTGGTGCAAGGAGGAGCAAGGCTATTGCTATGGTTATTGAAGGCTGCTATACCGGTGGAGCTCGATGCGTCAAGGTGCGCGTGTCCCTGAACTCTTATGCTGTGCGACTCCCAGAGTTGGGCGGCAGCACTGTGGAAGTGTGGATGGCGCGTTGCAGCGGCAGGCCTCGGTTCGATATCTGCTATGCGCTGCGGCTCACGGCCTGGGTCGCAAGGGGTTCGTGCTCCGGGCTTCCCCGATCAGGCCCCGTGCCCGGTCACCCCGCGTGAGCCCTTATGAGCACCCTTATACTCTGAGCCGCACAGATAACACGACACATCGTTGAACTTGCAGCAGGGAGCAGCGACGCGCAGCGACTCGTCGTCGCCCATCTGACGCCAGCACCTCGGCGACCCTCGCGATCATGCAGCAGGTTGTTTCCACCCTCTCTGGGACCGGCTTGATGCAGACAGCAGCGCGACAGCTGTGCGGCGGCCTGCTGGGCAACGGCGCTCGATCGCATGTGCCCGTCCTCGTTGGGGCGTCGCGGGCAGCGTCCACGACCGCGGCGACGCTGCCCAACGGCATGCCAGCAGAGGTCACCATTTATGAGGTGAGGGTGGCGTGACCCAAATAGGGCAGGCCTCCCTTCGGGTGCAAGGGGCCGGGGCGAGGGGAACTAGCAGGGTGGGGAGGAGGGGCATCATCGCCCTGGTCTCCCGGTCCCCTGACCCTCTCTACCGTTTGGGCAAACCCCAGGTTGGGCCACGCGATGGCCTACAGAACGAGGCTCAGGTATGTGTGTCTGCCGGGTGGTATGATCTGCTGCCGGGCGCCCGCTGCCCTCTAGCCGGCGAAACCCGAACCTCTCCTCTCGTCTCGGACGTGACGCAGTCTCGGGGGCCCCCAATCGCCCCCAGACGATCCCCACCGAGGTTAAGGTGCGGTTGATCGACATGCTGACAGATGCCGGCATCAAGGTGGGTTGGAGTGGGGTGAGATCGGGATCGCGAGTTCGACTAGAGGGAGGGCACCGCAGGTTTGGCGCGGGCAGGAGGGGTGCCTATTCTGGCGGGCGGACCATCCGGCCGCGGCACCCAACGGTCTGGGGTCGTCAAGGGCTCAAGGCCCACCGCTACGACACGCGGTGGACCCCCAGCCTTCGCCTTCGCGGCTTCCACGACATCTCTGCCAGGACCCCGTCTCGTCGCTTCCCCTCAAAACCCTCTTCCGCTTGTTCCAACCCCCCCTCCACCCTCTCCACAGGCCATTGAGGCGACCAGCTTCGTGTCGCCCAAGTGGGTGCCGCAGCTGGCGGACGCCAAGCAGGTGCGGGGGCAGAGCAGGAGGGGAGGGAGAGGGGCGGGAGAGGGGCGGGAGAGGGGGGGGAGAGGGGAGGGAGAGGGGAGGGAGAGGGGAGGGAGAGGGGAGGGAGAGGGGAGGGAGAGGGGAGGGAGAGGGGAGGGAGAGGGGAGGGAGAGGGGAGGGAGAGGGGAGGGAGAGGGGAGGGAGAGGGGAGGGAGAGGGGAGGGAGAGGGGAGGGAGAGGGGAGGGAGAGGGGAGGGAGAGGGGAGGGAGAGGGGAGGGAGAGGGGAGGGAGAGGGGAGGGAGAGGGGAGGGAGAGGGGAGGGAGAGGGGAGGGAGAGGGGAGGGAGAGGGGAGGGTCAGGGTGTCAGGGCTAGGGTGCTTGTACCCGTACCCGTGATGGGAATTGACAGGCTCTAACGGGGACGGCCCGCCGCCGAGGTCGGGCTGTGGAGTGCTACAGGCAGGGGAGCCCGGTGCTGCCCGGCGGCTGTTGCGGTGCAGCGGCTCGAGCCTGTGGCGGCGCCAGAGTGCGGTGTGGGCAACTAGGGGCGGGCTGATCGGCAGCCGCATGCGCCCGTGGTTGGGCAGTGCGTTCGGGAGGGGACAAAAAGGACGGCCCTAAACGTTGGCTGCGTGAGCTGCGACATGGGCGGGCGTGGAGGGATGCACAGCGCGGGCTCCCTTGGCGAGGGCTCGGCCGGCGCCGGCCTGAAACCAATGAGGGACAGCGGCAAGCGGCGCGAGCCCAGCTATTTGGGTGGGGACTGCGCTAGCTCCGCCGTGCTGAGCCGTGATGCGCTCGTGCGTAACCATGCTGTGTCGTGCCGTTGCCGTGACGCCGCCGCAGGTCATTGCGGCCATGCGCAAGGCCCCGGGGGTGCAATACCCCGTGCTCACGCCCAACCTCAAGGTGCGGTGCCGCCCAACGGGGCGTGGGCAGATGCCATGCATGCAGGGCTGTGTGGCGTCACCGGAGGTTGTTTGGGGGCTGCAGGGCTGGGGCTGCAGGGCTGGGGGTTCCTGCACGGAGCGATGCTATGGCGTTATGAGGCTCCCCGCACCCGGCCTTCTTGCCTGCTCGGCCCCCCTGCTTACCGGTACCGTGCGCCTGCCCCTGCGCCCCCCCAGGGACTGCAAGGCGCGCTGGAGGCGGGGTGCCGGGAGGTGGCGGTGTTCGCTGCGGCGTCGGAGGCCTTCTCGCGGCGCAACATCAACTGCTCCGTGGCGGAGAGCCTCAAGTGGGGGCGGGCGGGAAGGGGGGGTGTTTGAATCTGAGAGGGGGTTGGGGGGGGTGGGCCTTGGGGGAGGAGTTGGGAAGTGGGAAGAGGGTCACGGTTGAAGGACTGTGGGGGTGGGAGGACGAGGACCGGAACACAACCGGTACTTGCACATGTGCACTTGAGCGCTATATTACTGCGCTTGCTGCATTCTTGGACCGGTGGCGTGGTTTTGCACGTCCATGAGTCGCCTCGACCGGTATCCCCTGGGATCCCCCTTTCCTCCCGCAGGCGGTTTGAGGAGGTGGTGGTGGCCGCGCGCAAGGAGGGCGTCGCGGTGCGAGGGTGAGACGGGCGGTTGAGAAGGAGGTGGAGGGCCCGCTCGGGCTGCGACTTCCTGCCACAGTGCCCCATGGTTGACGTGGCGTGGCACGTGGCTGCCCCCCTCCCTCCCCACCCCAGCTACGTGTCTTGCGCCGTGGGCTGCCCCTACCAGGCAAGGCCACGGGGGAGAACGGCACAGTGGGAGGGCGCTTCGCACTCGTGGGGCATTCTTGGGGCCTGTCCCTTGGCGCTGGGCGCTTGCTTGGGGCCTGCCAGCTCCAGCTCTTACCTGCTCCAGCCCATCTCACCATCACAAGCGCCCACACCGCATACCAGTGTGGGGCCTGCCATGGTCTACCAGTTTCAGCTCATTTGTCTGCCTCATTCAGCCCATGCAACCACCACAAGCGGTGACGTCACCACCAGGGTGTCGCCCTCTCGACCCGCAAGCCCTGCGACCGACACGCCGAGCCTTCCTTACCCCCTCCCTCAGGGCCACGTGGACCCGGGGGCGGCGGCTGACGTGGGCGCTGCACTGTACGGCATGGGCTGCTACGAGGTGATTGAGGCACATGGGCACGTGGGCAAGGAGGTGGCAGAGGCACATGGGCACAGGGGGTTTAAGAGGACGATAACCTCTGGCGCCACGTGGGGGCCTCTAGCAGCAACCGTATGGTACCGTAACCGTATGGTTTGGCGATGGGGGAAGCGCGTGCGGTTCCATCCTCGTACGGCGGCGCCGTGTCTCACGCAACCACCCCTCAGTCCTCCTGCCTTGGGACAAGAGTCCCGACACGGGTGTGGTAATGTGCGTGTGCTCACCGCCCACGTCGGCAACCCCTGCGTGCCCAGTCTCGCCCCCCCTTGCCCCCCTTTCCCATCCCGCCCCCCGTTGACTATGTTTACCCCCTCTTCAACCCCCCTCGTGCCTCAGGTGTCCATGGCTGACACCATTGGCGTGGGCACCCCCGCCTCAATGGAGCGAATGCTGCAGGCGAGGAGGGGGAAAGCGAGGGGTGAACAGAGACGAGGGGTCGGGCAGGCTAGGAACCCGGGGTCCTCTAGGGGCGGGGCCGAGGGGCGGTGCATGGCAGTCAGGGGGACAGGGCCAGGGCCAAGAGGGTTGTACGCGATGATGCTCGTATCGGGCTCTGGTTGGGCCGCCGATGGTGCCAAACGCTCAACTACCAACCCCTAACCGCAGGCCACCATGCAGCAGATCCCCGTGTCCAAGCTTGCCGTACACTGCCACGACACGTACGGCATGGCCATCGCCAACATCGCCGCGTCGCTGCGCCTGGGCGTGGCGGTGGTGGACTCATCCGTGGCGGGGCTGGGGGGCTGCCCCTACGCGCGGGGGGCAACCGGCAACGTGGCGACGGAAGACGTGAGCGCGGGGGGGAGAAGGGGAAGGCATGGGTAACGGAAAGGCAGCAGCAGGGGTTGACGGGATTGAAGCTCGCAATCTTGTTGGCTAATGGCGGGCTTACGTCCCGATCCCTTCCCCTTCAGGTCCTGTACCTACTGGACGGGTACGGCATCCGCCACGGCATCAGCATGGATGCCGTACTAGCGGCCTCGGAGTACATCAGCGGGGCGCTGGGGCGGCCCAACGGGTCACGCGTGGCTAAGGCCCTCCTGGCTCGCCGGGCGGCGGAGGCCGAGAAGGAGGCCAAGGCGCAGGCCAAGGCAGCGGCGGCCGCCAAGGCGGAGGGGGCCGCCGTGGCAGCGTAACGCACGCGCTTGTGCTTATGGACAGCGGCAGGGTGTGGGCATGTGCCGCGGCGGAGGCACGGAGGGCGTTACGTACAGTCGGCGAGAGTAGCTTCAAGGCTTAGGGAGCGGCAGCCAGCGGCTGGAGCGGCTGATCATGTCGAGGAAGGCAAGCAGGAGCCCTGCTGAAGCGTGGGACCGGGCAGAAACGGGGGAACGTAACGGAGGAGGAAGCGGGTGGGACGGTGGCATTCCTTATCTTGGCAAGCCCTTGTGAGGACCCACGGTATGCAGATGACGAATAGCAGTACGCATGCTCGTTGACTGTTCGATGAAGCGGTGCAAAGCGCGTGCATGGACGCTTGGACACTACGAGGCAATGTCAAGAGGGCATACAGGGACAGAGGGCATCGAGGAGTTTGTAGGAACCAGGGCATAATGGGACGGTATTTTAATGTGCCTGGGCGCATGGGACCCATCGAGTTGTTTGTGAGAACTACAACCGCGGCGTGGTGTAGATGTAAGGCCCTGGCTTGCATCTGGTAAGCGTCATAGCAAGTGCAGTGTGCAAAGGCTAGCGGGTCACGGACCGCGAGGCGTGCCTTTCCAGTCCCCTCACACAACTGACCGATGCCAGGCGGGGCAGCATGGCCAATGGCATTCGTGCGGCAGCGCGGAGAGGCTCGGATGAGGTTGGGGACCGGCACCGGCTGAATTTGCCGGGGCCCTGTAGTGTAGTGCAGTAGTGCAGTGGCGGTAGCGGTAGCGGTGGTGTGGTGACCGTCACCGGTCACCATGGTCACCGGTCACGGTCACCTGCACCGCTAGTGCCCGCTGGGCCATTGCGCACCCAGTGAGGGGCTGTTATAGGCAGCGGGGCGTACTGACGTGGTGCGGGGCCTCGGTGAGGGACGTAGGGGGCCTCAGAGGGGAGCACTGGCAGGGCCTGATGCCTGGGAGGGCCTGGGACGTGGGACCGTGTGTGCTGAGAGGCCGAGACACAAAGGCCCCGTCTCGTACCAAGCTGATTAGAAAGACCGAACAAACATTGAGCAGCGTTAGAGTCGGCCCATTCACAACGCACAAAGGGCCGCGGGCCATAATCCGCACCCAACGGTCACAATACGACAGTAACGGGTGCAGGTGCTGCGGTCTGTCCCTACCGCGCGTTTCACATACATCATTTGTAGCCTGCATGTGACACAGAGCCAGGCACTTCTGCTCGGACAGGGCGAACGACCTCGTTGGGCGAATGCGGATGGCCAACATGCACAGAGGGCCCCTTAAGGACACGCTGCGCGTCACGTTATGGCTGCTGCCTGAATGCTGATGGCGCACACTGTGTGCGGAGTTGCGGAGTCCTAAGGCGCCTGCCGGCGAGGCGCCTCCTGCCCAGCTGGCGGGGACGCGCCAGCACTATCGCAATGCGACTGAAGCATGCTTGCATGGAGGTGCTCCTGGCCGTGCTGCTCTGCGGTGCTGCGGAGTCGCTGGCAACTGGTAAAGGTGAAGGGGTTGGCCGATCGCTTCCAGTCTCAGGCCAAGTGAGGATTTTAGATGAAGGTAATCTAGTAGGCAGCGGATACGCACAATCACACCGCTGGCAGCTGCGAGGGGGTACATCTGGGCGATGTGCTTACCCCAGCTCCTTCGCGACGCGCTGCGGCGATGCCCAGTTGACCGAGCTTCGTAATAGTTGAGCTTCGCGGCGCTCGCCTCAGCTCGTGCGCCTGCGCCCACCACGCGGGCTTCGTAAGCCATCGCAAACTCGTGCTTCCCTCCAGCCCCCGACCCCCTCGCCTCCCTCGCCTCCTTTCGCTACTCTTACGAGCAGGGGCGCCAGGCGACGGCCTGGATCAGCGCCGCGAAACTGACGTCGCCCCAAACGCCAGGAAGCTTACAGCGCAGGAGCTGGGGGTTGCCGTGCACCATGCGCAAAGGGGCCGGCGGAGGAGCACTGGAGGGGTGCCCTTGGTGATGGACACGTCTCCCTGCATCTCATTCCAGGTGCCGTGGGGTCTCCCCCTAACTTGGGGAAACGCCTTAGCCAGCCTGTGCTCTACTGGCCAGGGGTGCACGGTTAAAGCCATGTTGTTGGAGTTAAGGAGTCCGCAAGCAAGCCCACAGGCCCCTGTTTTGACTCCCCCGGTACAGGCGGACGACTACGCCCCGCTCACCACGCCCCTCGGCGGCACCGTGGGGTGGGTGCAGCGCGCAGGGGCCAGAGTTCGGTGCTCTCTCCCCAACCTCGTAACACCCTCTCCACCCCACCCACCCCAACCCTCCTCTTCACCCCCCCGCCCCTCCCCTCTCCTCCACCCGTTCCCAGGTACGTCACGCTGCGCTCGGGTATGCGCCCCAACGCCCCCCGCAGCGACGACGGCTCTTCCCTCCTCCGCCTGGACATTGTCCTCGACCCAGCTGCGCCCGCGGCTGCCTTCGCAGCTGCCGCCCCCACGGACTTGACCAGGACGGGGGCCGGGTCTGGGCCGCAGGGCGCGGCGGCCAATGTGGTTGTGGCCCTGTCGCGGCGCGCACCAGACGCATGCCCGGCCACGGTGCCGGCACAGGTGGGGCCCGGGGCTGGCGGGTGGATGCGTGCCGCGCGGGGGACACACAGGGGACTGGGGGTGGCTACCCGTACGACAGCTTCACTTGGTTGGCCGTTTTGGGCAGCAAGCGCACCTCTGCTTCCCTCGTGGCACACGGTTTGCTGCTGACCGTGCGTTTGCCGACCTTGGTTGGATCTAGCCGTGCGACCCTACGCCCTCGGCCCTTCATACTTGTTCGCGCGCTGGTGCTTGCGTGCAGATGTTAACCGCTGCCGTGGACTGCGCCGCCCGGAGTGCCAGCCTGCAGGTGGCGGTGCCCACCAGCCTCTTCCGCTGCCTGCCCTCGGAGGCGGACGACGTCAGCCGCTCCTTCTTCCTGCAAGTGCGCGTGCAGCTGTCGGACCAGGTGCGCGGGCCCACGTGAGGAGCGGCGGTCACGTGCACCGGGGCACGGGCGCGGGCAACGGCACCAGGGGCACTAGGGCGGACTGGGCAGGTTACAAGCGTGAGGCGGGGCGGTGACGTGCACGGGGGCACGAGCACTGGGACGGGCATCAATGACACTAGTTAGGGCAGACCAGGGGCAAGGCATGCTAGGATTCGCACACAAGTCAGGGAACTCACCCTCCACGTCCCTGCCCCATGGTCCTCTCTGTCCAGGCTTGCGGAGCCGTCACCCGCCCAGCCTACGCGGGCGCCGCAGTCAACTCCCTTTCCGCCGGCTGCTCGTTCGTCATAGTCACGGGCGAGTGCCAGCCCGACACCTGCCCGGCGGCCGTGAACACGTCCGCTGCCCCTGGATCCCCTGGATCCAGTGATCCCGGCGCCCCAGATCTTGGATCCAGTAACACATCGGCAGCGTTCCTTGGAGACGTTGGCGGACCCCCGGGCCTGGCCATTGTCCTGACGGAGGAGCTACGAGGGCAAGGGCCGGGGCAGGACACGCCAACCGCAGCAACCGCTGCGGTGGTGACCAGCGGCGGCGGCGGCGGTGGCGGCGTCAGTGCGTCGGTGTACGGCGGTGCCATCGGCGGCGCCGTCGGCGCGGCGGCGGCGCTGGTCGCTTCCGTGGTGTTTGTCTTCTCGCGGCGGCGCAGCTCACGCCGTCGGAAGGACGCAGCGGCGGCGGAAGCGGACAAGGCTCCGATGCCGCCGCCGCTGTCACCGCAACCGCCGCCGCCAGGCACGCTGGCGGCGGTGCGCAGCCGCCGGATGACTCATGACGGCGCGGCCGGAATAAACCGGAGCGGCGGTGACAGCGGGGTGTCGATCCAGATGGTGGCATTTGATAACCCTTTGGCGCCGCCGCTGACGGGCGCTGATCTCCAGGGCGCCGTTGGTATTGCGGGAGCGGGCGTGTTCTCAGCGGCAGCGGCGGCGGCGGGCCGGCAGCCACTCGGCCGCCGGTTGCACGGTGACGGGCCTGATCTCCGCAGCCCCCTGCAGCCTGGCGGCGCCGCCACCCCAACCGCCGGCAACGCGACCTCCGCCGCAGTCAGCGACGACGACGACGGTACGACGGTGGCTGGTGGTGGCGGCGGCGCCGCCACGGCGACCGATGACGACGCGCTGACGTCACGGTCGTACGTCGCTGCCCTGCGCGGCCGTACGTATCACGGCGGGTACGGCACCGGCGCCAGTGCATGGCTGTCGCTGCCGCCAGCCGGCGATGACAACACCGATGCCACGGGTGACCATGGCGGTGGCGGCGGCCCTGACGGCCGACCCGCCGCCAGCCCGTACCAGCGACCGCTGACGCTGGGTGAGAGGATCTACCGGCGGGGTTTCAGCCTCAACGGCGCCACCGTCGCCCGCGCCGCCGCCGCCGCCAGCGGCGGCGGCGGCGGCGGCATCACAGACCGCACCGCGCTGCTCCAGGCCCACCTGGAGGCCTCCGCCGCCGCTGCAGCCGCCGTCGCCGCTGCCAAGGACCCCGCGGCGCCGCCGCTGACGGCCTCGCCAGCGCCGCCGCTGGGCCGGGCCCGGTCTGCCAAACTTGGTGGGAGCTCCTCCTTCCGCTCCTCCTCCGTCAAACTAGCAACCACGTTCGCGGGGGTGATGGACGGCGCCGGAAGCAGCTCGGTGAACTTGGCGGAGCTGGCCTCCCTCACCGGCGGCGCCCCGTCCTCTGCCCAGCTCGCCGCCGCCGCCGCCGCCAGCAGCCCAGCCGGCCGCATGCCCCGCGCCTCCGCCCCCGGCTCCACGCCCTCCCGCTCCGCCCCCCCTCGGATCTCTTGGGCGGGTGCAAGCCACGGCGTCGCCCCGCAGGACGACCCCAACGGTCCCAACGGTCTCGCCAACGGCGCATTCCCCAACGACCTCGGTCAGGGGATCGCAGCTTCGCTCAGCGTTGACGCAACCGGCGCCGCCAGGGCGAGCGGCCCCGGGGCTCCCGGGCTGGCGGGGCGGATGTCAATGCCCGGCTTCCCAACCGCGCAGCAGGCAGGGGTGTCGGCGCTCCGCCCCGCTGCGTCCATGCCCCGTGTGACCACCCCCGGGTCCGCAGCCGCCGCCGGCCCCCTTCAGACCCTGGCGGAGGGCGTCGAGGCGGCGCTGGCGGAGGCCGCAGCCAGCAGCGGGTTCTCCCTCGCCCCGACCCAGCCGCCGTCGGTACCCGCAGCGTCGGCAGCTGCGCCCTCGCCCCAGCTGCCAACGACGCCAGCGGGAGCCCTTCCGGCAGCGTCGACATCAGGCGGCGTGTTCCGGCCAGGCAGTAGCACGGCCGGCGGCTCAGCTGCGGGGCCTGCGTTTCCGCCCCCGCCATCCGGGTGTGGGCTGCCTCCGACCGGGTCTCCCGTCGGCGCCGGTGCGGTGGGCTCGCCAACCCCAGCCTGCTTGCGTCTGGGCCTTCCGCCCGTGCCCTGCCCCCCTGGGGGCCCCGGCAGTACGCCCGGGAGCAGCTTCAGCTCCCCCGCGCTCCACTCTGCAGCCCCAGGAGGCCTTGGTCGCAGCGGGTCCGCCGCCTGCTGCTTTGCCGCATCTTCACCCGGACTGAGGCACGACAGCGGCTCTGTCACGGCTCACTCCGACATAGCGGCCGCGGCTGACGTAGGCGGCGGCTCGGGATCGCCGGCATGGGGCTCGCCCGCGGCCAGATCCGCCGTTGGATCTGGTTCTGGGCTCCAGGACGCACTGAGCAACGGCCTCTTTACGTCGAGCTCCCAGCCGTCAACCGCCAGTTACCCCTCAGCTTCCATCCGCTCTGGCGCTTCGTCTGCCGCCGGAGCCGCCCACGCTGCAGCCTCGCCTGTGGCAGCTGGTATAGGCAAGCGCCGCTTCGTGCAGTTGAGCGAGGGCAGCGGCGGCGGCCCGCTTCCGCCGGGCGGACAAGGGCTTGGCGGCGGCGTCCCAAGGGCGTCAGCTCCAGCAACCGCTGGCAGCGGTCAGGAGCCGGCCGCGTAGATCGGTCGTATGACCTTAAGTGCTTGTAGACATTGTCTCTGGGTTCAGGAAGGTCGGCGGATTGTGACATGCTGTCCCCACAAGCACGCACCTGCCTCGTATGCGGACCGATCCATACCTGGACGCCAACTAACCATGCATCGACGTGCATGCGTACCCAGCCATGCCGTGACATCCTTACTTGATCCCCTTGGCCCCCTTGACGCCTACCATGCATGGAAGTGCGTGCGTACCCATGCTATGTAAGCCGTGTATTTCTTGCTTGTGGCTTGCTGATTCCTGCACTGATGCGTTGCTGCACCTGGGCTCAGTGCCGTACAGGGGCTGGGGGACGACGGGCGCACGCACGGGCCGTTGGCAGTCCCGGAGGGGGATCTTGCTGAGACAATGGGTGATGGACGGATGCATGCTATGTCTGTGCAGAGCCCCAGCTGATGAGATCAAGGAGTGACGAAGAGCCAGGCCTGGCAACTTGTACAGGTACTTCAGCTCATGGAGGCAGGCGGACGTAGCGAACGACGCTGGGAGTTTCATGGATTATGTAATTGCGTAGCTCGTGTGCCGACTCCTTCCTGGCAGCCCCCTTCACTTTGAGTTGACACGTAATCCACCCCCAAAGCAAGGTGAAAGGAGCAGAGGAAGAGGAAGCCAAATGTAAGGACAGCGGGCCGTGGGCAGCGATGTCTCCTCCATGAGCCACACCGCCATCCCTCAAGGGGGTAACGAACGACAAGCGGGGCGCCCCTATGGGGGCGGAAAAGGGCTGAGCCCCTCACCCATCTGCTACGCGACCCATTCCCCGTGGCAAAAGTTCGCACCCCATGCCACAAGAGTCCCTGGCCCCCCTGAGCCCTGACCCACCCGTCCACCCACCCATGCCATAAGATGTACGGCAGCACTGCTGCACATGCATGAAACGTACGGCAACCTCTTTGATACTGCGTGTTGGACTGGTGTCCACGTACGTGCGCTATCGCGCCGCAAGCCATCCTGGGCGGGGCCATTGGCTTGCTTGGGTCTGTATTTTGACCATCAACGTGTCCGCCGTCGACCCACAAAGAGGGTCCTGCCGCGCCTACTACTCTAGCTCTTAGTGCTCCTGACTCCTTGTGTGACCAAGCGTGTCACACATTAGGAGGCATTGGGAATGTCAGCTTGCCGACATGGCGGGCCATACCCGGCTGAGCCCACCTGCCTCCCGACCGCTGCTGTACGTGGCACTCGGGCACACCCAGGGTTCAGACCTTGTCAACACACGCCTCTTGGAACCCTGGAAGAGCGCATCGGCAGGAGCCGAGGGAAGGGGTCCTTCCCCCTGTGACGAAAGATCTTGGGCCCTGGGGACGAAAGTTCCCACTGCTCTCTGCAATCGGTTCGCTTCCAGGCCTTCAGCTAAGAGCTTGTCCTCAAGGGTGTTGATTGGTAGCAAGCTCAGCGCAAGCTAGAGGATTGGGCTTTGGGGGTGCATCTTGTCGGATGAAGGCAGCCCAGCTGATGTAAGATCTCCACTCAGGATGGACGGGATGCACGGCACTCAGTATACATTACAGGATCTTAATTCAATTGCATTGCCCGCACGCAGGAGCGAGCACACGGCAGGCTTTGTCTGGATCATGTGCATGTGTATATGTATGGACAGGAAGCATCCAAGCGGAAATGGAGTGAATCTGGTTAATTGGCCTCGTGGCTGTTGAGGTTATCTATGACTGCGCATCTGCTTGGCCTTAACGCAGGCGCAGAACAAGGCCCCATGTATCCCAATATGTACTCCCGTGTAGAGGTGTTCTCTTCTGACCACAGGAAACGCAAAAATTATCCGCGCTTATAACCAGGATATCGACGTAAAGACGACAGGCGAGCTCGAGGTCGGTTCGCTGGGCATAGACTCCAAAGCATTGCCCCCGCTCACGGGGCACCCTCATCAGCTAAACGGTGCAGACCGGCCGATGGATTGAAAACGGTAATCAGGAAACATACACCAAAGGACGAAAGTGTCCGGGCATGGGTGACCACATCGGTGCACGAAATTCCACTCGGCCATGCATGGCCACGACGGCACATGCTTGACCGGAACGGACCCGGCAGGTCCCATCTAGAGACCATAAGCTATCCCCGGCCCGGCGGGCGGGCAGAAACAAGGACCGGGTGGGTGGGTTCCAGCGTGCTGTGGAATCTCCGCCACGCCGGTGCACGAAATTCCACTCGGCCATGCATGGCCACGACGGCACATGCTTGACTGGAACGGACCCGGCAGGTCCCATCTACAGACCATAAGCTATCCCCGGCCCGGCGGGCGGGCAGAAACAAGGACCGGGTGGGTGGGTTCCAGCGTGCTGTGGAATCTCCGCCACACCGGTGCATGAAATTCCACTCGGCTATGCATAGCCACGACGGCACCTGCTTGGCCGGACCTGACCCGGCAGGTCCCATCTACAGACCATAAGCTATCCCCGGCCCGGCGGGCAGGCAGAAACAAGGACCGGGTGCGTGAGGAAGATTGAGCATTTGGCACGAGGTCAGGGTCAACAGTGGAATAATGGTCCGTGATGTGAGGGTGTTGACAAACACCATGTTAAATGGAAGTCCACCCGGGACCATGCGAAGCACCCGCTGGAATGCAGAGTAACACCAGGCTTGGCTCGCTGCGGCCCGCTGTAAGGTGCAGGGGCACGCGGCCGCACCGCCAGCGGCCCGCAGTGCTCAAGCCCAGCAGGCCCATGCGCCAGCCAGTGAAGGCCCCGCCGCCCCAAGGGGCCGGGGGGCGAGAGGCGGCATCAAAGCCAGGCGAGGGCGCCCCGAGCAGCGCAACCGGCTGGCCTGGAGGCGCAAGCCCAGGCCCCTGAGCCCGCAGGCAAGCCTCCAGCCCGCCGCAGCACCCAGCTCCGGGGCTTGAGGTGCAGGGGCACTCGGCCGCACCGCCAGCGGCCCGCAGTGCTCAAGCCCAGCAGGCCCATGCGCCAGCCAAGGGGCCGGGGGGCGAGAGGCGGCATCAAAGCCAGGCGAGGGCGCCCCGAGCAGCGCAGCCGGCTGGCCTGGAGGCGCAAGCCCAGGCCCCTTAGCCCGCAGACAAGGCTCGAGCCCGCCGCAGCACCCAGCTCCGGGGCTTGAGGTGCAGGGGCACGCGGCCGCACCGCCAGCGGCCCGCAGTGCTCAAGCCCAGGCCCATGCGCCAGCCAGTGAAGGCCCCGCCGCCCCAAGGGGCCGGGGGTGGGGCAAGAGGCGGCATCAAAGCCAGGTGGGGGTGCCCGGAGCAGTGCAGCCGGCTGATTTGGAGTCTCAAGCCCATGCCCCTGAGCCCGCAGACGGAGCTCAAGCTCGTCCCAGAGGTAGTCACATCAAGCACAGAACCCAGCATGGCTCCCGCGAAGCAGGCTTCGGGGCGTGAGCGCTCAAGCCCTGCCTCGCGCCTGCGTACATACTGCACGCGCAAGCCAGGGGACTGCGGGCGGGCGGACGTCAGCCCACAGCATGGCGCCCCGAGGGCTAAGACCGCAGTAGCAGGTTTGGCTGACCGAACTGAGCTCGGCACCCCCCGGAACTTATGCCGGGCAGTCGGTTGTGCGCAGCGGTGGCGGCGGGCTGCACGGGTACCCGCGCGCAGGCAAAGGACGACTCACCGGGCGGGGCACTCTCCACGGCTTACGCTGTACCTTGACGCCCAAGTGACCAGCACGGTCTACCGTAACAACAAGCCTTGTGCAAAGTGAAGGCTGAGCATCCTTGCAAGCATCCTCGCGGATGCTGTGAGGCTTCGCTGCTCTCATTGCCCACAGCTACCAGCGTCATCGCACATAACGAGCCGAGGCGGACGAGGCCTGGCGGAGTGCAGCATCCGCGTCCATTTGGACCTGCATAAGTATGGCTATCCTCCAGGGTCATATCATTTTATGATAGTGTCATGGTATAGAAAGCTTTGGAGACTGAAGCAGAGCCTCCGGACGGGCCGGGGGTCGGGTCAACTCTGCTGGAAGGCGCGATTGCACCTCTAAGCGTCGCGCTGACTTCAGTGAAGGTGCTTTGGGGCCTGCGAGTCTCATCCAATAGGTGAACGCGCACCGGAACTGGTTTTCCGGTCTCCGTTTTTGATTGTTAACAGCGACAGCTCCTGATTGCGGCCGCTAATCGCGCAAGCCGTGCACCTGACAGCTCTAGGACGCTCATCCACATGTTGGACAGCGTTGCGTGCGAGGTACGCTGCTCGGAACACAGTTAGGCCTAACTGTGGTAACCCATGCGACCCCATAACCGCGGGTCCTCTATGAGCGGGTCAAGTGGGTTACCGCAGGGTTGCCTAGGTGCCTTACACTACGGCCGAGAATGGGTAACCCCCCCCCCCTAATGTCAAGGTCCCACCGGGCGGCGCGCGCAGCCCCGACAGCCGACAGTCCCGCCCGCGCAGCCCCGACAGCTGATGACAGCCTCCCCCGCGCAGTCCAAGCAGCAAACGCCGGCCCTAGCCCCAACGACGCACAGCGCAGCCCCGATAGCCTCTCCCGTGCAGCCCCGACGGCCGACAGTCCCGCCCGCGCAGCCCCGACAGCCGACAGCCCAGCCCGCCGTGCAGCCCCGACAGCCGACAGTCCCGCCCGCGTCCGGCCCGCCCGCCAGGGTGCTTCCCATCAGACGGCCTCCTAAATCCTGGGCCTCTGGTTGCTGACACCGAGGGGCTTCACCTACCGCCGCTCCGCCGCTGGCTCCCTGGCGTCCACCTCCCCGCTTTGGACATACTGCCACAGGGGTATAGGAGTACTCCGCCACTCCGGCCATTCCCCCCACTCCGGCCACTCCCCCCACTCCCCCCACTCCCCCCACTCCCCCCACTCCCCCCACTCCCCCCACTCCCCCCACTCCCCCCACTACCCCCCACACACCCCCACTCCCCCCCACTCCGGCCACTCCCCCAATCCCCCCACAGCCCCACTCCCCCCACTCCCCCCACTCCGGCCACTGCCCCCACTCCCCCCCTTGCCCCCACTCCCCCCACTCCCCCCACTCCGGCCTCTGCCCCCACTCCCCCCACTCCCCCCACTCCCCCCACTCCGGCAATTCCGGCCATTCCCCCCACTCCCCCCACTCCCCCCACTCCGGCCACTCCGGCCACTCCGGCCACTCCGGCCACTCCGGCCACTCCCCCCACTCCGGCCACTCCGGCCACTCCGGCCATTCTCCCCCACTCCCCCACTACCCCCACTCCCCCCACTCCCCCCACTCCCCCCACTCCCCCCACTCCCCCCACTCCCCCCCACTCCGGCCATTCCCCCCACTCCGGCCACTCCCCCCACTCCCCCCACTCCCCCCACTCCTGCCACTCCGGCCATTCCCCCCACTCCCCCCCACTCCCCCCACTCCCCCCACTCCAGCCACTCCGGCCACTCCCCCCACTCCCCCCACTCCCCCCATTCCCCCCCACTCCCTTCACGTTCAGGTCTGTATGATGTTGCTGGGCGGGTCTGGGCCTATAGCGAGCCGCCGGAGACGCTGCGCACTCGACCCGCACGCTCAGGTAACCTGCCCCAGGTAACTCGTGGGTGGGAGGCTTCGGACGGTTTTGGAGGGCTTCGTTGTGCTGCCTGGTAAGGTGACGCCGCATTAGGCTCGCAAGAGCAGGGCTGCGGATGGTTGCCGACCAGTGCAATCGTTGCATATGCTGGCCTTGCTTTTCGCGTAACTCGTCTCCCGTGTCTCCTTCCCCCCCACTCCCCCCATTCCCCCCACTCCGGCCACTCCGCCCACTCCGCTCACGCTGACAACCCAAACCGGCAAGCGTACATGTACCTCTTATATCCATCTATGCTTTGCAGCGCATCGCAGCGACAGGAGGCACCCGGCCGCGGTCAATCGCACATGTCGCAGTTGCGCAACTTTGCATGTTTCAGCTGTTGCAAGACAAAAACGAAAACTGGGTCCCAAAAGACTACAGCAACGACAGTTTGTGTTCGTGTACGTCAAAGCACGCGTTGCTCACAACCCGAGGAACTTTGAAGAAATCGAGCGCATGCCGACCCCGCGACTCGGAGGTAACGAGCGCCTCGAGGTGTCCCGCAAGCACAGCATCAAAGCAGCAAATCAGTCGAGCACAGGGAGCGCGAAACATGCAAAGGTGCGCAACTGCGACATGTGCGATTGACCGCGGCCGGGTGCCTCCTGTCGCTGCGACGCGCTGCGAAACATAGATGAATATAAGAGGTACATGTACGCTTGCCGGTTTGGCTTGTCAGCGTGAGCGGAGTGGGCGGAGTGGGGGGAGTGGGGGGAGTGGCCGGAGTGGGGGGGAGTGGGGGGAGTGGCCGGAGTGGGCGGAGTGGGGGGAGTGGCTGGAGTGGGGGGAGTGGGGGGAGTGGCCGGAGTGGGGGGGAGTGGCCGGAGTGGGCGGAGTGGGGGGAGTGGCCGGAGTGGGAGGAGTGGCCGGAGTGGGGGCAATGGCCGGAGTGGGGGGAATGGCCGGAGTGACCGAAGTGGGGGGAATGGGGGGAATGGCCGGAGTGGCTGGAGTGGGGGGGAGTGGGGAGAACGGGGCCTGTGGGGCTCAGGACAGCCTAGACGGGGCCACTCCGCCTGGTTCCCAAGGCCATTCCCTCCTGGGACCACGGCCTACTCCGGCGGAATGGCCAGGGGCCATTCCCCTGGTCATTCCTCTCCCTTTCCGGAATGATCCGGACCCCCTCCGGCAGTATGACCCGCTTTGCTGACTGCTGGTCCAGGTCCTTGCCAGGCAGGGCCATCCGCTGTTGTGGGTAAGGACACATGGATGTGTTGTGCACTGCCCCGCGCACGAGCAACACCGACCCCTTATCACAGTTTAAGCCTGAAAAGCTACGCATTAGAGTTTGCCTTGCCCTCGCGTTCCCAGGTTTGCCAAGGCGTAGGCCGAGTTTGGCGTAAGTACGGGTAGCCGTTCGGGATCATGCCCCATGGCTAGCCGCACAGATAGAGCAACCCTGACCCCGTCGTGCGTGCTAGTTTCGCCGCGCCACGGCCTTATAATATCTATGTTCTCCTGCTGAGACTCTGCTTCTGTTATTAGGGTTGCGGCTGCCGTACGACAGCGTACGGCGAGACCGTGGCGTTGGAAGCGGCCCAACCTGCCCTGATCCGCCCACGGGGACGGCCCCCCACAGCCACACCGGCCTCCCCTTCGGCCCAAACTCTGCTAACAACTCCCCCAGGGCATCCCGCGGTCTGATCCCGTCTGTGCAGGCCCGCCCGCCGCCCCTCGTGCCCCTCGCTAGCCCAATGGCCCCAAGCCGAGCAACCCGTGCCCCTACACATCCCTACCTCAAGCAAGCCCTGCCAGCCCCCAACCCCACCGCCGTGCCGTGCACCCGCACACACACGTGCGCCCTGAACCCCCGGCAGCTCCCACCAGCCGCCCTGCCACCGGGACCGCAAGCAGCCAGTGCCGCTCGCCTTCAGGGGGTGCGTGCCCTGAGGGGTGGGGCATGCATGAGCCTGCGCCGGCGGGAGGCCCGGCGCAGGCGGGGGCTGCACTGATCATGGCTGTATCGCTCTAGGAGCACGGCACCCTGATCACGTATGTTCAGGCTTGCCAAGGCATGCAAAGTCAGGTACCGTTACGAGGGCAAGGCCGCGGACGACTCGAGGCGGGGGCGGCGCGCGGGGGTTGTGTCGGCAGGGGCTGGGGCGGGGCATGCATTGGGGCGGCGCGCGAGCGAGGCGGCGGCGGCGTGTCGCGGGGGTAGCTAGCGCGTCCTGCTCGCAGTCGCTCGCCACAGGCCCACGTCAATGACAAGAGTGAAGGCCAATTGCAGGCAGCAGCGGGGTCCTGGAATGCGCGTTAGGAGCGGAGCGGGGCCGACTTGCACCCGGCCGCCCGAGCGCCGCGGGGGGCGGCGGGGGGCGGCGGGGCGGGCCGGGCGGGCCGGGCGGCGGGGCGTCGGCGGGCGGCGGGGGCGACGCACGGCGGCGTGTCGCTGTCGCTCGCCACAAGCCCACGTCGCGTTGATGACAGGAAGGAAGGGACATATGAATGCAGCAGCGGGGGCCTAGACGGTAGCCGTGCGTGGTGGCCGAGCGGGGCGAGCTTGCACCGCCCCGAGCGCCGCGTCGCCGCGTGACGTCAGGGATGGGCCGGCATCGCGCCGCCCCGAGCCGTTTATACCCCGCCGCGCCACGTGCCTCGTGCACAAATTCCCGCTTAAGCCCCTGTTGCGACGGTAAACTAACAAACCGCAAGCACCGCTCTGTGCAACAGCCTTTCCTGCAACTGCAGCCCGAGCGACCCGCCGGCCGCACGAGCAGCAGCCAGCGCCTCGCGGCGCCGCTTTCTCCACCGCTAGTGCAAGATGGCTACGGCCATTCAGTCGAGCGTCGACCGAGTGATCAACGGAACGTCCGACCTGATGAGCAGCAAGCCGCTGCAGGTGAGCACGCGGGGGGCGGGGGGGCGGCGGACGGAGGGCGGCGGAGCGAGGGGCGCGGCGCCGCGGGGCGCGCAATTCCATCCAGCCGAGGGCTGGGAGTTGAGCGAGGTGGTGGCTGCGTGTAGGGGGAGGCACCGTGCAATGCGAGTCGGGCGGGGCGGCGCGTTCGCAGAGGCGGCTGGTGCGGGCGGTGCCGCCTCGACTGCGTCACGCGGGAGTGCGGCGGCTGCCCTCCGCCCGCAGGCGTTAGCACGCAGACCCCACAGCCGCCGCCTCCGACCGGCGGCTCGCAAACGTTTGCAGACCTCTGAGCCACCCCCACCTCCCTCGCCTGCCCCGGGGAAAAGGGCCCTTTCCCCCTCGTCTCTTCATTCACCCCTCCGTCTTTCCCCACCGTTACCCCGCCCCCCTCCCCTCCTCCCCTCCCCCCCAGTCCATGAAGCAGACGGTGGTCAAGGACGCCATCAACGGAGGGGGCCGCAACGGCACCAAGACCGAGGCGCCCGCGGGCACCACGGAGGTGGGTGGGGTGGGGGAAAGGGACGATGGGGGGAAGCGGGCGGGGTCAGGGCGCGATGAGTGGGGCTGGCACCACGGAGGTGCGGTGGGGTGGGGTACCTGGGGAGGGGAGGGGATGAGAGGGTTTGTTTGGGGGGAAGGGTCGATCGGGGCAAGCGGCCAAGAGGGGAAGAAGGTGGAAAAGGTGCGGGTACCACGGGGTGCGGGGGGGTGCTTTGTGTGGGCAGCAGGGGAGAGGGGCACGCGAGGGTCCTTGACAGGGTGTGTGATGCAGATAGGTATCAGCGAAGACGCTGTGGGAGGGGGCCCAACCGGTGGACGAGGGTTGAGGCCACGACTCTCGAGGCCGTGGCCCAACCCGCCGCGCACCCTCTCCCATCCCCAGGCCTCCCCGCTGTTGTCAACCCCCATGTCCGATGACATCATCCCCGCCACCACCAAGCACTCCTCTAAGAACACCGCCTCCATCCTCAACGTGAGACCCGGTAGACCCGGCAGATGGACCCAGGGCCCTGTGCGCACCAGCCCCGTGCATGCGTGAGGGGGCACCGCTGCAGCTGCCAGCCCCGACGACGTGCCAGCTCCCTCGTCGCCGCAGCCGCTCGAGCCGGCCTGCCCCCTCCCTTTCCCTCCCCCCTCCCTTCCCCTCCCCCCTCCCCCTCAGGGCCCTGTGTCCGGCATTCCCTCCTACCCCATCACGCTCGAGCACCCCCCGCCCAAGGACCTGGACAAGGTCATGCCCAACCCAGGTGCGTGTGATGCGCTCGCATGCTGTGTGCTACACGTCCACCATACTCTCCCCTCCCGCAACCCCACCCTGTGCTCGCCAACGCCCCATCCACCTCCCCCTCCAACCCTCCGACCTGCACCCTCCACCCTCCCCACCCCCCCCCACCCCACCCCACCCACTCACCCCAGGCATGCCCCGCGCCAACAAGGCCGTGTCCCGCGAGAAGCCCGAGGGCGACCCCCGCTCCCCAGCGGACCGCACCGTGCTGCAGCAGCACGTCATGTTCTGGGACCGGTGAGGGGGGGGGGAGTTGACCTGTGTGGGGGTTGAAGGAGGCGGGGGTGTGCAGGAGGGATGGGGGAGAGGAGGTAGAAGGGGAGGGGGCATAGGGAGTAGAGTGGGAAGTGTTGCCCGCCATCACCTGTGTCCTCGGACCCTAATCATGAAGTTCCACGCACCCGCAGGGACAACGATGGCGTGATCTTCCCGTACGACACCTTCGTCGGTGAGGACGGGGGGGGTGGACGCCGGGGTTGGTTGTGACGGGCTGACGGCGGGTCGTTGGGGAAGGGGCAGTGGACGTGGCGTTAGTTGGGACGATCGGTCACTGGAAAAGGGGCCGGCGATATCCAGCGAAGTTTGGGTGCCGGTCCAGGGATCGTCATGGTGACTCTTCCTCTTAAATGCCGCTACGCTTTCACCCCTTCCCAACCCCTTTGCCCCTCCCCCTCCCCTGCTCCCCACCCCTCTCCAGGCTTCCGGCGCCTGGGCTTCAACCTGCTCATCTCCTCGCTGGCCGTGCCCTTCATCCACCTCTCCTTCTCCTACCCCACCCTCAAGTCCTGGATCCCCGACCCCCGCCTGCCTATCTACCTGAACCAGGTAAGCCCTTGCATTCTTTTTGTCAACCTTCCGCAAGCAATACCCCACGCGAAAAGCGCGCCCCTCTTTACCACGTGTCTGCCTGCCCGGACCATTTATGCCCCTCACCTGGGCCCTGGGTGCAACTGAACGTTGTATTCCTGACACTGTGCGTCCACCCTCCGCCCTCTGCCCCCCAGATCCACCGCACCAAGCACGGCTCGGACAGTGAGGTGGGCTTCGAGGGGGGATTGGGGCGGGAGCTGAAGCGCGCAAGCAAGCCAGGCCTGCGGCTCCCACCTGTCATTGCTTGTGACGGGAGGGCTACTTTGGGTCAAGTGCGCCGCGTGTGAGCATGTATGCATAGGGTACAGCGGGGCACATCCGCGCTACGTGTTTGCGCCCCTCTCTGTCTTTGATGTGTGGCATGCGTGTGCGCCGTACAGGTGTACGACACGGAGGGCCGCTTCGTGCCGGAGAAGTTCGAGTCGGTGAGTGCGGCTTGGGAAGGTGAAGCCTGCCGTGGTGGGCTGGCTTGTGCTTCAGCGGCCACAGGGGGCTTTCAGCGTATGTCGGGTGTGGTTGCGGGGAGGTAGACGCGGCTCCCAGCGCACGGTGGAACCCGCCAATCTTTCCAAGCCCAGGGTGACCAAGTCCCTAGCTGGCGCATAGGCCCCTGACTTCGCCTTTCCCGTCTACCCCATGCACCCCTCGCTTGACGCCCCTGAAGCCCCACACCAACTCGTCGACACCACCTCTTATTCCCCATACCCGGTACCCCTTGCGCCTCTCCCACGCCCCCTTCCCAGATCTTCTCCAAGTTCGACAAGGACAACAAGGGCGGCTTGGGCTGGAAGGACATCCAGGAGATGGTCTACACCAACATGAACATCAACGACCCCAACGGTAAGGTGGTTGACTTTGCGGTGGATGGCGGTCGACGGGACGAGCATCGGCTGGGCGTCCGTAGCATGAGCGTGTGCCGCTCCCTTATGCGAGCCCCAGGGCATGGTTTGGCGGGCCGCTTCGAGTTGTGCCCGCAAATTACAGCAGCATCATTGCTTCACCCGCACCCCTCCCCCCTTGCCCCAGGCTGGATCGCTGAGCGGCTTGAGTGGTACGTGACCTACCTGGTAAGTCGCAGTGTGCATAACTCAATACGTGCGCGTTCAATTCACCAGGAGTACAAGCCTTTGAGCTTCGTCACTTCTCCCCTTCTCCCCCTCGCTCCATACCGATACCCCCCCCCTCCCCCTTCCCCCTCTCCCTCCCCCCTCCCCCCCTGTCAGCTGCTCCGCGACCACAAGGGCCTGGTGTCCAAGGAGAAGATCCGTGGAGTGTACGACGGCACCATCTGGGAGGTTGTGGCGCAGCAGGAGGAGGAGCGCAAGCAGCGCGCGCGCGCCTGGCGCAGCAGCAAGCTGGACTGAGGCGGCTGCATGTGGTGAAGCTGCATGCGGCGTAGTGGTCACTGGCTTGACTACAGTTAGCCGAGGGAAAGATAGGGTTTAGAGATGATGATTTGTGATACGTGGAAAGGTTTGGCCGATCATGGTAATGTGGGCAGGGCAGGAGCATTGGGGGCCAGGGGACGAGTGTAGGATAGATGGCACACTTGCATCGCCGCGCCGTACCTCAACGGTTGGCGGTTGTGCTGCATGCAACGTTCAGGCGTATTGCCGCGTTGCGGTATTACGATGGGAACCTTGCTTCAGTTGACTCTCACGCGTTGACTTCATGTGGTCGTTGGCTGTGCCATGAAGGAGAGAATGTTTGAAGGATGTTATGCTCCGCCAGTTGCCGCAGTTGTAACCGTCACGTCCGTTGACCATTTGCCCCTCGCCACCAACTCCCAAGATGTCTGAACGGTGGGGTATCGGTAGGAGTACAGTGCCTGCCTCTGTTGACCTTACAGCAACCTCCATGCGGCCAACTTGCACATCCCTACGACATGCATGTCTCGAACAGGCCGCCGCTTGGCCCCCACAATTTAACGCCGCATCACTCCCTCCACACATCGTGAAACCCCCGCAAGACCACGACCTTACATGCAACCCATCGTATCGGCTCAACCATCACTAGCACTTGCCAATCACCAACAGCACTGGCCATATATGCATGTGCTCGATCTGCGAACTTGTCTGGAGCCTGTGTTTCTCACCCCTGCCCACCACACCGAAAGGACATGCCCCCCGCTGTACAGCCGCCCTAATGTACACCACTTTACGTACCGGCAGCGTCCTACGTACCGTCGCCCTCAAACAGCGCACTGAGATTGCAATCGCAGCAGCTCCCGCGCTTGCCCTGCTGCCGCACCACAAGTCCACACAGATTCAAGGAACGGTACGCGGACTGCTTCGTGGGCTCCCCACATCCCTGTCGCATAATGCACTGCCGAGCGCCACTGCTAGACATAAACAAGGATACAGCCATTGTTAGGTGCGCTTCACCCGGAATAGGCACGGCGGCTGGGGAACCACGGTCAAGGTCTGGACCTAACTCACCGCCTGGACCCTGCTGTACATGTCGAAACCCATTTCGCCCAATGAATGAAAAATGGGGTGGGAACCGCATACTACCAAACACCGTACCCGTCTGTCGCTAGCCATACTCTGTCGGCCCAATCCCCGGTCCTAGACCACTACCGCCCTACCCCGGGTGCCGCCTGGGGCCCCTGGGGGGCAGGCGCCACGGGCACACCCATCACCGGCACTCCCATCACCGGCGCTCCGCCCGCCGGCACCCCCGCGTAAGGCGCTGTCGACGCCGGTGCCGCCCCAGCCGCGGGGTAGGCTGGCTGGCCGGGGTAGCCGGGCTGGCAGCAGGCGGGTTGTGGGTGGTAGGCGGGCTGCGGGTAGTTGGGCTGAGGGTTGGCGGGCTGGGGGTAGCCAGGGGGCGCCACTTGCGGGTACGCCGCGTGGGCCCCGGGCGCCGTGGGAACCGGGGCCGGCGCGTAGTTGGGGCGAGGTTGGGGTTGGGGTTGGGGTTGGGGTTGGCGAGGCTGGCCCAGCAGCTCGTTCTGCGCTTGCCCCATCATGCGGTCGACCGTGTGCACCGCCGGCTCCACAACGCCGACGACCTCGCGCGGGAAGTTCGCCACGGCCTTGAAAAAGTCCTTCAGTCCCATTTTCGCGCGGAGAGCTAGCCCCGGTGCTGCGCGGCGCGTCTCAGAAGATGTGCTTGCTTGGCACAGGTGACGGAGAGCGATTGTTCCCCGCGCTAGTGTTTAAGCAGCGTTTAATCAGTCTAGAGGTGAGAGGCTCCGTGTTGCGCTGCGTAGAAGGGTGGTAAGCTGGCGTCAAGTTGGTAAGGTCCACTCGAGCGCAAGCAGGCTGTGTAGTGAGTGGCAGTGCTATGTATTGCTATGTTCTAAACGCTAGTGAAGTAGTCTCTCGATGCAGATGGTCAGCGACAGGTGCCGGCAGGTGCAGGGTTCGGCACGCAAGTGAGCCGCGGCCCCGCCCGTGCCCGCGCGACTTCCGCGGAACTCCCCCCCCTCCCCCCGCCTTCATAGTTGAGGAATCTTCTTGCCCCGGAGCTCACCCCACCACGACCATTCGCCCCCAACGATGAGGATGGCGCCCTTCAGCCAGCACATGCAACAATTACGAGACCAAGGCACCGTCTCCTTTACCCGCTTTACCCCTCGCCAAAGCGTGTTGGGTATCGCAGCTGTCGTCACGACGCGACGGACGTCACGGCCTGGCAGGGCGGACTCTCAAATGTGGTGCGCGGGAAAGGACCTTTTCCTGGTTTGGCACGCCCACCCGCCTTCCCCTCTCCTGCTGTTGTAGACCGCTACATGTAACACCATGGCTGACGGTGGCCAGGCCTCTTTGACGCCGTGACCGGTGCCACGGGTGTATGGCCGATGGCTTTCAACTGCCACAACGCGCTACGAGCGCTGCTATTCCCTCTCTGTGCTGTGTATACCATAGTATCGCGCTCTGACGAAGAACATGTCTTAGTGAGTTGCTCGCTCGAGCTTAGGATGCATCACTGGCGTGGCAGTCTCCAGCACGCTGACTATGCCCTCAGCGATGAGCTAGACATCATTGGACCGGTCTAGCATCACTTGCGAGGGTTTGCGGCTGTCTGGCGGAGTCGTGTTTTTGCGCTGGCAAGCCTGGAAGGCGCCTTGCAGCGCGCCCTTCATGCGTCGTGGACTTGGCGCTGATACCTTGCGGGCAAAGCTGTTCGCCACTGGCTTAGTGCTCTTGCTTGGCGTCGTGTGTCACTTGCGCGGGCCTCACTTGCGCGCCTTGGGCCACAGCCTTAAAGGTGCGCGTCTGCAGCCTGAACAGCACATTGCGGTCTAGATAGATAGGAGCTTGCTGAATTGTGCGGGCACTCCAGCCGGTGCTTATTAGCTGCCTACCACCCACACACACCACGCGACGCCCCGCGCCCGCCCGACAGGTCCAGACCCGTTGGTGCGGCTCGACCCCCGCGCGGCCGGCCCGTGCCACCTCACGCACCATGCGGCCTCTACCTTGCCGCTGCGTGGGCCGGACGGGCCGGTTGTGGGGCACGCAACCATCTTCGTAGAGGGGCACCCGGGCGAGCCCGGGGGCGCCTTAGCCTCAGGACTGGGCCTCGCTGTGGACCTGACGCTGGGCCACCGCACGCCAGCGGGACTCGAGACAGCGCAGTCCGCCTTCTTCGCTCGAGGTATGAAACGCAGCCACCGATGCGAAATGGGGCAGAGCGCATGCGCACAGCGCGCTGTCCCACTGACCTGTTCCCTTGGCACCCATCCCACTCCCCTTGGCGCTTCTTGCTCCCCCCGCTCGTGCCCCCCCCCAGGGCCCAACGTCCGTATCTGGGTCGCCCCCACCGCCCCCGCCTCGTGCGCTCCGCCCTCGCCTCTCCCGGCCTCCTCGGCCTCCGCCCCTCCCGCCTCTCCCTCCTGGCCCAGCGCGCTCCTCTTCTCAGCCGACTGCTCCAGCCGCGCCGCCTCTCTGCGCCTGGACCTGCCGGCAGACGCATGGGGCTGCGCGGGACGCGGGCGGGCTCGGGTGTCGCCGGGCGTCGTTGACGGGGCTGCCGGAGACAGCAGCAGCGACACGGGGCTTCTGGCGGGGCCCCGTTCCAGCCATGGCGGGGAGCAGCAGGACCGGAGCGTGGAGCGGAAAGAGGGGAGTCGGGAACGGGAGCCCCCGCCGCAGGAGCAGGAGCAGGGGGAGCAGCAGCAGCAGGAGGAGGTGGAGGAGGTGGAGGGGCAGCAGTACGGAGTGTTGTTCCTGGTGGTGGCTGTGGAGCTGGGCTCCGAGGTGAGCGGCGGGGGGGGGGGGGGGTCGGGTGCAGGTGGGGATTGAAGGCGTCATCAGCACAGGGATGCGTGGTCGAGTGCACACTGCCGAGCGGCGGTCGCGGTAGGCCTGGCCGCATGTTTAAGGGGTTGAGCGGGGTGTCTAGCAACAGAAAGAGAAGGGCGGCCCAGCGGAAGAGTTGCTTGGCCTTACCCGATGCCGCCCTTGCCTCCGTCCCTTCCACCTTTCCCCACAGCCCTGCTCGCCTCCGTCCCTGACAGCCTACGCGGGGACCAGGCCCATGGCCGGCTCTGGCCCAGGCCCCGACTGCAGCTTCTTAACGCTCACCTACTTCTGCCGCCCCGGGGCATGCGCAAAGCCTGCTGTCTTGCCAGCTCACCGGCAGGGCTCAGCCGAGCCGTCGCCAGCGCTAGCCGTTGCCGCTGAGCCGGTGGCAGCTGGGGGTTCGCCGGAAGCTGACGCGGCTTCTGAGGCATCCTCGTACTGCCCGGATGAGGCCCACATGGACTGCGGTGACGAGCACGAGCCTGTACGGCAAGATGCTGGTGGTCGAGCACGGGCCTCCCGGCAAACCGAGCTGGTCGCTACCGTAGCGGCGCTAGCTCAGGCGGTTGCAAGCGGCCGATGGTCCGCCGTTGTAGCCGTTGGCATCGCAGCCCTTGCTCTGGCCGTGGCCCTGCGCCGGGGCCTCTTGGCGGCAGCCTACCGGCCGCGTCCCGCCTCGCCCTCAGCCTCCTCCTGCGGAGCCCCGGACACGCCGCTGCTCAGCTTCCCGCACCTCCCCTTGCTGCGCACGCAGCCACAAAACCCAGCCACACCAGCGGCGGCAGCGTTCGAGAGTAGCGTTGGCTCGTCTAGGGCCGCGGACAGCTGCGGCCGGACCGCCGCGCCCAGCGCGGACTGGACCGGCCAGGCGCAGGCCCTGCCCGACGGCTGGAGCTCCGCCCCCGCGTCCCCTCGTGGCCGCCGGGAACTGAGCGCCTCGTCCCCCACATGGTCCCGTGGGTCAGGGCAGGGGCAGGGGCAGGGCGGCGAGTGGGCTGCCTACCAGCGTGCGGCGTTCACCGCCACGCACGGAGCGGGCGGCGGGTCGCCTGGGGCCATGGCAGCCGCCGCCGGCGGCCCCGGCGCCCACCCGCCACGGTCCCCGGGGGAGAGCCCCAGCCGCGCCCGACGCGGGTCCTCGCCTGCGCCCTCGCCGCGCCGACGGCACCCGAACGCTGGCGGGGGGGCCTCCGCGGGTCCGTCCTCGCTTGCCCTAGCCCGGCGCACGGCGAGCCGGGCCAGGGGTGGCGGCGGCGGCAGCGTGGGTAGCTATAGCGGCAGCTGCCAGTCGTGCCCCTCGTCGCCGCGGGGTCGGGCTTCCTGTGCCGGCGGCCGTGCCGCCGCCGGCGGCACCTTCCGGCGGGCGGTCCCCGTCGGCGCCGCCAGCTGTGGTGGCGCCGCCACCGCGGCCCCGCAGCGTGACGGCGCCTTGGCGGGAGCAGCGGCGGTCAAGGCCGCGGCGCCGACGGCGCTTGGCGGGCAGGGGTATCTGTACGCGGACACTCCCATCGGTGGGGCCCGGCCTGACCTGAGCCGCAGCTACGTGGCGAGGGGCGGCGGCGACGGCGACGGCGGCAGCGACAGCAACCCACACGCGGCGGCGGCGGCAATACCATGCGGCCTCTCGCCGGGCCGGATCCCGGAGGCGGCGGACGAATCTGTCGACGCCAGCCCCGGCGGCGCCGAAGCAGCGGCGGCGGCAGCCGACGGAGCTGGGCCGTCAGCGGCGGCGCGCGACCATAAGGAAGCGACGGTGACGGCGGCGCTGGCGGCGGCGACAGCAGGGCTGGCGGAGGTGCCCAGACCGCAGGGCCTGGTGCGGTGCGAGACGGCACCGTCCAGACAGTACTACACCCGGGCAGCACCCGCGGGGCCGGCCGAGGTGGTGGGCCCGATCTCGGGGCCGCCCAACGGCCCGGCGGTTCGGACCCTGGGCCCGCGCAGCCTGACGTCGCCCCGCGCGGGCCCGGGCAGGTCCCGTCTGGGCCTGATCCCGGGCAGCAGGCCCGACGGGACCCCGACGGGACCGTCGCCGCTGTGTCGCTCCGACCCCGTGCCCAACCTCCGGCCTTCTTCGGACGGCGCTACGCTCAACGTCGCCTCGGAAGCCGCCACCGCCGCGACGGCGGCGGCCAAGCCAGCAGCCCTCACACGGGCGTCAGCAGTCCGCCAGCAGTCCGCTGACAGCTCGTCGCCTTCACCTTCGTCAGCGCCGGCATCGGCACCGGCAGCAGTCAACCCGACTCGGAAGGCAGGGCCGGCGCTCTGGGCCCCGCCGCCGCCGCCCCTCTGCCCGCTGTCCACCGCCGCCGCCGCGGCCAAGGCGGTCGCCGCTGTCAGCGCCGCCGCCGCGGCCGCCAGAGGCCTCAACGACTGTGGCCCCACGGCTGCGCTCCTGCCCAAGGTCACCGCGGCAGCTGGTTCTGAGGTATCGGGAACTTCGTATCCTGGGCTGACGGACCGCCGTCTGACTCCGACCAGAGCCTCCGCGCGCCGCCAGGCGGCCCTTCGAGTGGTGACGGAGGGCCGGACGATAGAAGAAGAAGGGCCGGGGTCAGCGCGAGGCGGCGGCGGAGAGAGCCCCGACCGGGAACCTCTGCGTGACTCTGAGTCGGAGCGCGAGTGGGAGTGGGAGCAGCGCTGGCGGCGGCGCGCGGCAGCAGCAGCGCCGCCGCCGCCCGTGCCGCCGCCGCCGCGCCCGCCGCCGCCCAGCCCTGTGGGATCGAGCGGCCGCGGAAGTGGGCGCACGGAGGAAGGCCGTTGATGCTTGACGTTTCAGAGGTTTACTGGACCGACACCTAAAGCTTATAGACACTTGACCGATGACGGGGTCTTGGCAGTAATAAGACGTACTAGGTGTGGGTCTGCCCATGCAAAGCAAGTCACCTGGCTTCAGAGGCGCTAGCAGGTATCAAACGGCGTAGGACTCGATTGTACCGCTTTGACGTACATATGGGATTCATTACTCTGGCCATGGCCAACATAAGCCAAGCGGGGGCCCAAGCGGGTTGCGGCCCGCCGGTCTTGCTGGTCCGGCTAAACAGGAGTTGCTGCAGGCATCGCACTGAGGATTGGCTCATCAGGACTGCGGCACTGTTTAGGGCCAGATTACGTAATTGGGTTCGTGCAATGTGAGCGCTGCGCTGGCATCAGTTGGTGGGTCCAATTCTTGCGCAATTGCTGCGCGCTATTGGGCAGATCAGGCCGAGGTGCCGTACCCTTACAGGGTCGAGGTGTGGTACTGGGGGGCTTCCGCATGCGGGGGGGCTCTGGACGATCACCTTTAATTGTGCTGCTGCAACTTGCATATCCTTCATTGTGGTTTCTGATGGGGGGCTGGCGATGGCTTCAGGTCTGATTGCAGTTTACGCCTGGGGCGCGCAAGTATTGCAGCATCTATCACTAAGTGTGGACGCGGATGTAATGTATCAGTTGCGCTATGGACGGGCAAGTCACGGGAGTTGAGCGAGGGAGGCTCTGGGACTTGCAAAGTGGGTAGCTGTACAGGCGGTTGTGCTAGCTGCGTCCGGACGCGTTTGGCGGCGGGGGAGGCGTCAGGGCGGATGTGACCGTGAAAGTTCATGCTCAACCTTGTGTCGCTCGTGTGCACTCGGTACCTCGCGCAGCGTCGTCGTGCGAAGCGCAGGACATCTTTGGAACACCATTGTTGTGTGCGCCGTGCCGCCGAAGGTTCTGGGACCTCAAGGCTTGCCTCGAAGTACGCAACTTGCGGTGTGACGGAACGCCCGAACTCCAACCGCGGCCTCCGTACAAGTTTACGTCGGCCGGTTAGATAAACGGAGCCGGCAACAGGCAGACCAGTACTCCTGTCACCACATAGTCACACGGACACCCCGCTCACTCCGAGCCGAGTACTTCCGCCACGCTGCCTTGCGACGGGTTGTGCCGATCCATCGGCACGTCCTGGCACGTCAAGTGTACAATCCTGCTAAGCAACGCCTGGGGAGTCAACAAAGCAGGTCAACGCCAAGGTAAGCACGTGAGGCAGCTGGCTTGCTTTGTCGGGCTGTGGGCCTCGGGGTTCATGTCCGTGCGGCCTGATCAATTGCCGGGATGGTTGCACAGCAGTTCTGCAGATTGTCTGGAACGTGGCTGAGCCCTTGCCCATATGCCACAAACAGAACCGCATCGAGCCTGGGCTGCGGGAAGTCGCTCCGACATGACCCGCCGACCTAACATGCGCGCATGCACGCGGGCGCTCAGCTGCTGGCTAGCTCTGGCACTGTGGCTATCCGCTGTGGCTACGGACGTGGTGGCGACGCCCACGTATCCTCCACTGGCTCCAGAGCCGCACACCATGCCGACATTCCCCGATCCAACCGCCCCGCCATCGCCCGAGCCACCCTCGCCCGAGCCTCCTCTACAGCCTCCACCGTCGCCCTCACCTCCTCCGCCCAAGAACGGAAGAGGCCCGCAGCGGCTTAGCCCATCGCCCTCCCCACCGCCGCCGCCGCCCTTGGCACCCCTGCCCCCCACGGCACCGTCTCCTTCGCCACCCTCGCCCCTACCCCCGCCGGCGCCCTCGCCTCCGCGGCCGCCCAAGGTCGTCGCTGCGGGTGGCAAGGGCGGTAACGGAGGAGGCCAAGGCCGCCGACTGAGCGAACAGGACCCTCCATCCTACCCTCCGGCGCTCCCGCCGCCGGCCGTTCCGCACTCCATGCCCACGTCGCCAGACCCTCCCGCTCCGGTTCCGTCCTACCCGCCTTCACCTCCCCCCGTTCTGGACCACGTGCCTTCGTCGCCCAGCCTCCCGCCGCCTTCTACCCCAGCCGTACCCTCGACGCCGCCTCCTCTCCTGCCCACCGCGCCGCCGCCCGCAGCCCCTGCGGACCCCTCAACACCGCCTCCCTTCGTGCCTACCGCGCCGCCGCCAGCCGCCCCTGCGGTCCCCTCGAGGCCGCCCCCTCTCGTGCCCAGCGCGCCGCCGCCCTCAGCCCCGGCCGTTCCCTCGACGCCGCCCCCATTGGTGCCCAGCGCGCCGCCGCCATCTCTGCCGCCGTCCCCGCCCCCATCCCCGCCCCCATCCCCGCCGCCATCCCCGCCCCCATCCCCGCCGCCGTCTCCGCCGCCATCTCCTCCCCCCTCTCTGCCGCCATCTCCTCCCCCCTCTCCGCCGCCATCCCCGCCGCCGTTTCCGCGACCATCTCCGCCCCCGTCGCCGCCCCCATCGCCACCCCCACCGTCGCCGGACCCTCCCTCGCCCTCTCCGCCAAAGGCCAAACCCGGCCAGAAGGCATCGCCCCCGCCTTCCCCGCCGCCTTCACCCCCGCCTTCGCCTCCACCCTCGCCACCGCCTTCGCCACCGTCTGTACCAGTGGCCCAACTTCCGTCCACTCCCCCGTCTGCGCCGCCCCCTTCGCCCCCTCCACCGCCGTCGCCCCCGCCCCCGCCCTCACCGCCCAAGGCCGGGGGTAACACCGGTGCTGGTGGGGGCAACGGCAAGAATGGCAGGAGGCGCCTTCAGGCCCAGGAGGAGAGGGGGCAGCGGCATGCCGTGCCCGCCAGGCGGCGCCGACGTTTTGCAGCTTAGGTACACAGATGCAGCTTAGTATTGCCTACCATGTACTGCTTGACGCTGTGTACCGGTAGAGGTTCTCCTTGGAAAGGCTCGAGGAAGCTGAGGTGTCCTTGCGGGCGCACGGCCCTCTCGTTGTGAACTGGGTCAGGCACTTAGGGGGGGAAGGGGGGGCAATTTACGGTGACAGGGCGGCGTGGGGAAGCATCATGCATGGCCCTACGGGAGCAGGGAAGCATGAACGCGGAGGTAGGACGCTGCTATGCTTGATGAGTCAAGGCATGGAGGGATGGGCGGGCGGGGAAGCCGAGTGGGGTTGAGCGCCCCCTCCTTCTGTTGCGTAGGTCCGTCATCATAGTGAGGGTGCTTGGCAGGAATACCGTATAGAGCATCTTAAGACTGAAGTTTTGACAGTGGATTGGTGGTATCAAGTAGCATGTGTGTACATGGTTGCGCATAACATTTGCCAAATTAGCCTGTGCATGTGTGAGGGGGTTGTCTAGGAGAGAGGTGCGTGGCTACCGCAGGGTGAACTTGCCACCTTCCGTGCTGAAGAATGTACCGACGCTGTTGGTTTGTGTAAGTCTCTGATCTTTTTGATGGCGCCTTCCGCTCCCGCCCAGCGGCCCGCGGCGCCCAGCCGCCCAGCCGCGTCGGTTCAGAACAACCAGCCGCCACCCAGCGCAGACGGGAGTCCGGTTGCCACAGCCCGAGTTGCCGTACTAGACTGGTGCGGAATTTGTTTATGCCTGCGCGTGCTGCCCAGTGGAGGGAAAGGGGGTCAAGCGGAACTGCAGGCAGTCGTGGGCGGGTCCGGGGGCTGCGGGCGGGGCCATGGCAGCGAATGTGTGTCGCCCTGCCTGCCAGTGTCAACCCTACCTCCTGCGCAACAGACATAAGCCATAACCTACTTGACGTGTTCAGTGGCGGCTAAGCCGCGACTCTGGGCCTGGCGCCCAGCGCTGTACCGCTGGGCCCAGCGCGCATCTACGAGCAGCTGTCGCCAACCGCGCGTCGCTGGGCGCCCGCATATAAACTCTCCACTGGGGTGCTAGATTATAGCAACTAGACCATACACACACTCGCTAAAAAGGCGCAACCTAGGTGTACGCACTCAGACAGGCAGGCGAGTTACCGCGTCGCGCGCGAGTACGCAGGAGTACACCCCAAGGGTGCTCTCCCTTGACATTGCTTCATCCGTCACCGCAGTTGCTGGCATAAAGCAGCATCCCAACCGCGATCGTCAGTCCGTGAGGGTCCGTGTCGACTTCTGCCATGGGTCTCCTCGGCGCCATTTCCCGCGGCGTGGGCTCCGCCGTGCAGGGCGGGTTGCACGCAGCTGGCGAGGGCATCGGCTATGTTGCTGACCTTCCCCGCGAGGCGGCCCGCGGTGTGGAGCATGGAGTCACTCGGGGCCCCGGTTTCGTGGTGGAGACGGCGGTGGCTGCACCCCAGGTGGTGGGCCGCGTCGTGAGCACGGCGGATGGGATGGCAACGGGCGTGGCGGTGGCGGGCATGGATGCGGTGCGGAGGGGCGCAAGCGGGGTCTCCAGGAGGCTGTGAGCCGGCAGGGGCAGAGGCCACGGGCCTTAGGTGCAGGCGTTCTTGGGCGGCGGGCGGGCAGTGAGGGGTTTAGGTTGGGGCGGATGGCGTCTGACGTTGGCGGGAGGGGGCCACGGAAGCAGGCAGAGCGCTCGGTGCTGGAGTGCATGCAGAAGAGACATGCTTGACGCTCGTGAACTAACGACTACCGCTGTAACACTCGAGGATAGTCAGGCGTGTGCAGCCCCTGAGCCGGCAGTGCCTCCCCCCCCCTGAACACTCACTAGGTAGGCGCCTGCCACGTGCGCATACCATGTTCCCGCGACGGGCCTCCTCCCTGGCAACAGCATTGCCACAAGCAGCATCGCCGCAGATCAGCATAACCGTGCTCAGCTGCATCCCTGGTCTACGTAGCCCGCGCATACCGCATGTCGCGCTTCAAGGGCTTCGGGCCGTGAAGATTCCCGAGCCACATGGTTCACCCCCAAACCCCAGGCTAACTTGCTGTGGCGGTGGCGGAGTGGCCATCCCGCAGGTATGGGGAAGGTCGAGGCATAAGGAGCATGCTCGAGCAATCGCATGCCTTACATGAATTTATCAGATGCAGCATATGGATCAAGGTGCAAGCAACGCAGGCTCTCTTACTACATGCTTTCTGGTTCTCCCTACGACAAGCCACTGAAACGACACACAGCAACATCCCTGCAGCTGGCCCCAGGCAGGCTAGCACACCACCAGACACGTTGCGCCATGGGGGCAGCGCCTGCTGTGTCCGCCATCGCACCATATCCCTCACACCTGCTGTACACATGACTCCAGCCGCCGTGTAGGCCCAGTGGCATGCCCCTTCACGCGGCTTCGCAACATAACTGCATGACAACAGCCTGCTGATGGCCAATAAGTTGATGTCCTCCTGTCTGCCACTGCCGGCTTGCCAACTCAACTTCTTAGCCCGCCCCTCAATGAAAGCTGAAGGCTTAGGGTTGCCAAGGTAGAGAGACAAGCGGAGGAAAGATAAAGCTCAAGAGCAACTACCAGCAAAGCTCCAGTCACCATGGCAATCTAGCCTCCTCGCAGTTTCGGCGGGTGCCTTTGCCCTTGTACGCTAGCTCGACGCTTTGCAGAGAGACCCCTCGGCCACCAAACAAAGTAAGAAGTCTAGGCCACCTGAAGGCCCCCGCAGGATGCGCGGGTGCTGGTGCAGCGACATAGGACACGGCGCAAACAAGGAGCGCCGCAAGTTAAAAGCTTAAAACATACCTCCAGAAGGGCGTGCCACGCAGGCACCGAGCCATGAACACACGTAGCTTGACCTTTCAGTGCTGACGTAAAGATCCCGGGCGAAGATGCAGCCCAGGGATGCTCCCCAGTGCAGATCAAACGCAGATACAATGCGCCCAACGCAGAACAAGCTGCCTAAGAAATCGTACGGCCCACAACTCGCAAACCAACCGTCCACCACAGAACCTGTCAGCTCCACCAGCCAGTCCTGCCAAAGGCAAACAAGAGCGAGCGCATCCACGGAAGGAAGAGAGCACAGACAACACGCACGATCAAGCAGCACTTGGCCGCATGCATACCCCTCCCCCTAAGCTTTATGGGCCCGCAATCGTGGTTCCCGTGCTTCGACAGCGCCGGGGGCCGCGCAATTCGCCGCCCCGCCAGCCCTCCAAAGCACGAGTACGTCTGGCAGTTTTTGTTCGCAGTTATGTGTCGCCCTGTAGTAGCCGCTAGCCTTCCGCGTCTCCCGTCCGATGGCACCCGTTACGAGTAGCCCATACACGCACAACTGAACCGCAAGCCCAACACAGGGACTGAGTCAAGCAAACGCCGACTGCTGAATAGGTGGGTAGAAAGACAAGCTGCATACGAACTCCCCTGTACACTTCACTCGCACCTGCGCCGTTGTTAGATAGCACAACGTAAAGGCGCTCAATAGAATAACCCGTCAGGACCGAGCCTGGACGGCAGACGCTCCACGAGATGCGCACCGCCCCAACCACCCAACCGGTTGTGATGCAGCGCCCTCTTTGCAAGTTTCACCCTGACTACCCCGTCCGGAGGGCCTCACTGCTGCAGCGAAGCCCTCATATAAGTCCTCAAAAAGCCCAAATCAACTCGAACCCTTGAGCGAGGCTTCCCAACGCCTATCCAACCCACTGGCCTCTATGTCAACAGCCCTTCCCCCACTTTCAGCTAGCTAAGCACGATACGCCTGAGTTGCCCATCCCTGCTGCGGGCCCTCAAATTATTCCGAGCCAGTCGGGCTCAACCAGTAGTTGCCTATCTGGATGCTAGCTAGCTACCTCCACCTCCCAAAAACACAGATGGACTGCTTCGGGCGTGTACCGCCCAGTGATACTGCGTCTGACACGCAGACCTCCAGAGTCGCCGCGCGGCACCCAGTGCAACTTGGCGTCAAGGCTTGGAAGAGAGCCGCGCCGAGCCACGTAACTCCCTCACAAAGCCCTCGCAACACGCCGCGTGCATTGCACTGGCCAGTGTCTTGCGTTCCGTGCGTAGGCGCCATGCTGAACACCTGAGATCACAAAGCAAGGCATCTAAAAATCGACCAACTACCAATAAAGAGATACCGCATGTTGCGCGCATGAGGGCTACCTCAGCATTCAGCACCGACAGCCCGTGCTCAGTTGCCGTTGCCTCTGCAACTACCCGGGCCTTAGGCGGTTGCGCCTGGGGCCATGAAGTGCGAGGGGTAGGGCGCCACGTCCGGACGGGGCCCAGGGGCCATGCGATAGGCCCGGGCGGGGCCCGGTGGGAGCGCTCCGTGGGGCAGGTGGCCGTACGGCCCCGCCCCCGGCGGCGGCGGCGCAGCGATGCTGGCGGCGGCGCCCGGCGGCGGCGGCGGGGCTGGCATACGGCGGTACCGGATGGGGGCGCCGGGCGGCATCATGTACGGCATGTACCCGGGCGCGTAGCCGTGCGGCCACGCCCTGCCTGGCGGCGGCGTCCCGGCCGTCGGCAGGGCCGGGCGGAGGACCGACTGTCCCGTGGATGCCGCGGCCGGCGGCGTCACCGGCGCAGATGTGCCCTCGGACGCTGGCGGCGGCGCTGCAAGGGCGGACACAGCGCAGGGAGGGGCAGTGAAGCTTGACGGCGGCGCGCTTCCCCACTGGCCCGACGCCGGCTGGGAGCAGGCCTCGGTCGGCGGCCGCGGTGGCGGAGGTGCGGCAGCGGGGACCTGGGCGCCGCTGGCGGCGGGCGGCGGCGGGGCGCCGTACGGCGGGTAGCCTGGCGGAGGCACCCAGTAGCCGTACGGCAGCCGACGGCGGATGTTGCGTCCAGCCGGCGGCAGCGGAGCGCCATGCCGCGGCGGCAGTGGAGCGCCATGCCGCGGCGGCAGCGGGGGGCCAGCGGCGCCGTCAGCGGCGCTTGGCGGTAGCGACGGCGGCTGCCACTGGGGGCCCCATGGCGGAAGTGCCGCCGGCGCGGCGGCGTGGGCCGCACCAGCCGGCGGCTGCGCCGCCGGCGGTAGAGGCGCCGCCGGTGCCGGCGGATCGGCGGCGGCGGGGCTGTTGGCGGCGCTGCCGGCCGAGAGGATGGCGTAGTACTCCGCCGCGGCGGCGGCGTCGACCTCAGCCTCGGTGGCGGCGTCGCCGGGGTAACCCAGATCGCCGCCGGCCTCCTCGCCCACGCAGTCCTCCAGCAGCACTTGCTCCCAAAAGGAAAGCGCCGCCCTGTCGTCCTCCTCCTCCTCGGGGTTGAGGGCGGCACCCTCGGGCGACGCAGCGGGTGCCGGGCCGGCAGAGCCTCCCGACTCAGCCAAGTGGCCCGCCATGCCGGAACCGGTTCCCGAGCCTTGGGCCTCGGTCACGCGCTGCGCCAAGCCGGAAGCCGGCGCGGCATGAAGCGGGCTGCCCGAGGACGCCACGGCCGCGGGTGGGCTCGCGGTCGCGGGCGTCGGCGCCGGGGGAGGCGAGTGCACCGCTCCGGGACAAGATGCGAAGAAGCGCGGTCGCGCGGGCTGAGCGGCAGTGCTTGTGTAGGCGACGGGGCAAGATGGCGCGGACGGCAGCGGAGCCGCGCCCGGACAGGGCCGCGTAAACGCACCGCAGCCGCTGTCCTGTTTTGGTGAGTTGAAGGCGGGGCCCCCGCTGCGAAGGCGAAACCGGCGGGCGAAGCATGTTATTCAGTAACGCGGACAGACGTAGTCGAACGTAGTTGAGCGCCCGTCACCGTCACTATGCCAGCTTGGGAGGAGCACTTCTTCACTGCCGTCCTGAGCTCGAAATGATCGGGGTGCAGGGTGCCCGTGCCCGTCCTCTCGCGGCCTTGCTTCCAGAATGGCAGCCTCTCCGCCGCAACGCCCGTGCCACAGCGCATAACGCCTTATCTTCACTCACCTGCGCTTGTCGATCGGTCCTCCAGCGCTGAAGAAGCATTGCGAGGCGAGGGACCGGAGCTCGTTCATGGCAGACGCGAGCTCCCGGACGTCGCTCGACAGCGCCTCCATACGTGCCTCAATAGACGATAAACATGCGGAGCTACGGGCCTCCAGCGCGCCCTCGTGCTCAGCATCACGGCCGCGCTTTGCCCCGGCTTTCATGTCGCGTGCGGCACAGAAACCAGCGTTTGACAACGCTATACGCGGTCTTACAATGCCGGCCGCGCAGGGAAAAACTCCCCGTGCTGTCGGGGGTCTCGACGGAGCGGCGACGGAGCGCGTGACGCGTGCTGGGGCCCGGCTCTACTCTATCCTACGTGCTAGCGAAGCTATGCAGTACTTCTGGAATAGCCGAGGCAGTGGGCAGACCAGGCAATGGGCAGACCAGGCAATGGGGCGCACCAGGCAATGTTGACGCTGCTGACTGTCGTCCAATCTCGCTGTTAATGCCGCCCCGAAAACGGCAGCCCGTCGTTCAATGCCTACCGAATGAAAGAAGAAGAGCTATGATGAGCTGATGTATCGCATCGGAAGCAGCTCGTCGACACGTCGAGACTGGCGAAAAGCGAGCCGTATCAATAGTTGGCGTCAGGTAACTCCTGATCATGGCTTTTTCCTATCTTCATTCTAAGACTATTACACGCAGAATCCGGCTTGTTCACCGGCCCGAAAACCCAAGCGCGCATAAACCGCGTTGGCGTCGCGCCGGGCCGCGCAGGCTGCCATCCTTGAGCAATAACGCCTACATTCCTTGTTTGCCTAGTGATGAAACCAAAGCTGGTGACACAGCGCGACCATGCGCCCGTGTCGTGATGTTCACACGAGGCATTTACTGCGGGAGGCCTCCTGGTCCAGGCGCTAAACCTGCGCGCTTTACCCGCTTGCGCACGCGTGACTGGTATGGCGCACGAATCGGTCAGCCAGTGCGCTTCTCCAACCGCTGTCTGCCAGGAACTCGCCCAGCACTCTGGCCACTGCTGTCTGTCCGACGTCGTCAGTCCTGTCCGCCCCCCTCGTTCCTGGCGGCAGCCCTTGAGCTGTGACTCACCGGGACAGCTGCAAATCAGGGCTTTGTTGGATGTGCTGTGGCCTGGAACGTGTCCAAGACTGGTGGGCCGCTACAGTCCTGTCAGGCACAGCTGGTGAGACGGCGGGGGGTATTGCAGGCTTAGCGCAGCGGTAGCCGGGTTAGTGAGGGGGTGACTTCGGCCGCCAGGGTTTGGTCCCCGCGTGTGCCACGGCATGGGGACCCGTACGCCCCGGGCGGACCTTACTGCGCGTGCGAGATACTATTGCTTATCTTGTTTTTGTTGTTGGGGACCGCGGGGCCCAGTGGCAGTGGGCCCCTCAGCGCAGCAGGATGTAACAAGAATGGCAGAATGGCAGTGCGGCCCCAGCCCCCGGTCTAATGACTGTTCAGGATCGCAGGCAGGTCGAGCCCACCGCCCACGTGGCCCACGACGCGCCTAAGGCCACAGGGGTGAGACACAGAGACAGGCTGGCACCTTGACCCCTTTTGACCCTCATCCAGCGCATAGTGTCCACGGAAGTCGTAGCATCCTTAGACGACCCTGACCGGGTCCCTCAGACCCTCGGAGCCCCGCCGGAGGCGCTGCGCACCAGACTCCACTCGACTCACCCCGAAGTGACCTGGCCAGGCTACGGCCTATCCTAACAGGCTGGGAATCCTTGTTAGGCTGGGAATTCCCCTGTGCAGCAAAGTGGCCTTGCTTTTCGCGTAACGTCACCGTTTCCCATTCCCCCCCTTTTGTCAACCCCGGAAGTCCGCGAAAGTCTTGACACACACCACGTTGGCTTGCACCACCCTCCGCCAGGAACTTTGCCACCCAATTCACGCGCTTGGCTTCATGCCGTCATTCGGTTTCGTCAATGTCTGTAGTCTCCACCCCAGTCACCCGTCGTCCACACGCTTAGTTCGCTGCTTAGCGCTGGCCCCTTCAGGCCCGCTTCACTGCGGTTTGCACCTAGCCAGTCCCCGATTGTTCGGAAAGGAACCTGGGTCTGCACTCTGCTGGCCTGCTTTTCGCGTATCCTCGTCTCCCAGTTCCCCTTCCCCCTTCAGGGTGGCTCCGGAAGGCTCCGCTCTGCACTCATGCGCCATTCCGGAGACCCTGGACCCCGACCAACCTTAGCTAATCGCTTCTTTCTGATTCAATTGCTGTCATGCCCTGGGCAGCAGGCGACTGGTTCCCCGGGCCGTGCCCTTGCGCACTCGTTTGCTTGGCACTCTCGTCTTTTAACCCTGGACCCCCGCTCCTTGATGTCTTCAACCTGGGTGACATGGCACACTACAGCTTTTGGCACGGCACCGCCTTGCCCTGCGGGGAGACGGGGGTTTGTGGTTTGGGTTGTGCGGAAGTGTGTGGAGGGCTGCTCGAATGAGCCGGGGAGTCTCAGGCGCGGTCATTAGCCGGCCGGTCTTAGATGCGGAACCGAGGCCTGAGGTCGAAGCCCATCCCGCCCATCCCGAACCCGTTACGTTGGAGGCGGAGTTTGTAGCTGATAATAGTGAGGTAAACTAGAGCTGGCGCGGCCCGCCGGCGGCGCAGAAGGGCACAGCAGCGTTATCTGCTGGGCGGCCCCCGGCCTTCCCCCGGGTCTCCCAGAGCGCGCAGCTCTCGCCCCACCGCGTCCCCGCACCTCCCAAGCCTTCTCAACCCTTCAATACATATGATAGATGCTTGCATGGGGGATGGCGGGCTTGGGACGGCCCGGAGCAGAGCGGGCCGATTTTGCGCGGAGGCGGGGTCCGCGGCCCCGGCCCCCGCCTTCTCCGTACCCAGGCATGCGTACCGAGCAGCCCGCGAGACCAAAGCCCACCCGAAGGAACAATCCCGGGACGCCCCTCCACGATGCGCGCCACGCAGTTGGGGTCGCAGCGGTGGTTGATGAAGCGGGCCGCGTTACGTTGCGTGCCCGTTACGTTGCGTCCACCACCCGTTGCTCGTCAACCGTGTGCGAGTTCGACTGCTTCGACCAGCTTCGACAGCCTTCGACGGGGAATTGGCTGTACGGCAATACCTTCAAGGCGCCTAGCAGTGGCCGCGTGCCCAGACTCTGCAGTCTCGACCGCGCCAGAAGTACCCACAGTGTTGCGCCCACGGCCAGCATGGCATGCAGACGTGTGTGTACCCGTGTGTAAGGTGCAGCGCTACCAGAAGAGCAGTTCCCGGCTCCCTGGCTTGCGCCACTCCCAGACTCGGCTCCGCCGGTCTTCTACCACTTGACTACGGTAACATATGTCAGTCAGGGCAGCCGACGCATTTCAGAGAATACAGACGCCATACACCGGTATCTCCACAGAGGACAGCTCTACCCTGGCCCGCCCACTCACCCAGGCACAACAGCAGCCCCATGCATCAGTCCCTTCCGTTCAGTCCCCACTCCAAAGTATTTCAGCGGGTTCGCCAGGCCCTCAAAGCCGCCCGGCTAGTAGTCGTACTCAGTGTCATACTCCGGGTCAGTGTAGTCCGCGCCGTACCCATCGTCATAAGTCACCTGCACGTTGCGACCGTACGCTTCCGCCCGGAACCGGCCGCGGCGCCCGGACTTCGGTCGTGCTTCCACCTCCTCCTCTTCCTCCTCATCTTCCTGTCTCAAGCGGCCGCCTGCTGCCTTGGAGCCCGCGCCCCGCTCCCGCCACAAGCGACTCAGGCCCCAGCGACTCGGGCTGCCTGCCGGCCCCCCCGCCGTGGGGCTCCCCGCCCCCGAAGCCCCTCTCGAGCCTGCCTTGCCGCCTGCCTTGCCGCCCGCCGGCCCTGCTGCCGCAGCCCCAGCTGCATCACGGTCCGCCTGCCCCGCCTCGTCCGGAGCGCCGGACTCCGCCGCCGATGCAGCGTCGGGCGAGTCTGAGACAGTGCCGCCGGTGCCGCCAGCGCTGGGCGGTTGGGGCGCGAGCATCTCGTCCACCTTGTGCCGTACGGCCTGCGAGGTGAAGAGGCAGGGCAACGCACGCCAGCACTCAACTTTGCGCCCAAGCTACGGTACGGTGCGCGGTGGGGTTGCCATGTATTCCCTTTCGTAACGGTGAGGCCCTTTCCACCTCCTAGGTCGCAGCCCACACAGTGCTTGGTACTACATAGGGTCAGCCCACACGATCGCGCTCCGCGCCCAATGTCTGCAGTGTGGACCTTCCCATCCCGCTGCCCCCCACGCTGGCCGCCCGGTCCCACGCACCGTGCGCAGCTGCACCTTCATCCACTCCTGCGGACCCAGCCCACGGGGCATGAGGGAAAGCGAGTCAGCCAACGGGCGGGATGGGACCGACAGAGCTTGCACCCACTGCTCCCTGTTGTACAGGTCTGGCTCGGCCGTGTGCAGAGAGGAACGAGCGGTGGCCACCCAGCCCCCGACACATGCAGCAGACCTGCCCAAAACACCTGAAGGCTCCCGCTCACGACCGTCCCGTCCCGCACACCAGATCCCAGCCGCTGCCCGCGCCAACGGACGGCTACGGCAGTACGGCACACCCACCTGAAGGTGCGTGGCGTACACGTGGCTGGCGTAGTGGATGAAGGACCAGGCGTCCGGCTGGCGGAGGGCAGCGGCGCCGCCGCCGTCCGCGCCGCCGCCCTGGGCCGCCTCCGCCAGCGCCAGGCGGCTGTGCGCCATGGCTTGCTGCGGCACAAGGGGGAGGCGGTGGCGTGGGGTGGTTGAAGCTGGGAGGAACCACGTCGGCAGGGCTATGGAAGCGAAGTTTGTAGAGGTGGGCAGGTATGGGTGGGGAAAGGGCCTGGAAGCCAGGGGCCGACTCGCAATATGCCCGGCTGCAGGGTCTGCACGACCAGGTATCAGAGACTTGTCCGCGAAACGTTCAACTGCTTGCTGGCGTCGACTCGGCCTCAGGCCCACCTGTACGACTTCGTACGGCAGCCCGTACAGCAGCTCTACGCCCGCCATTGCATCCACGGGGCCGTCCGCAACGGGCTGTCCGCCTCCGCCCGCCCCGTCGCGGCGGCGGCGCTGGCGGCGGCGAGACGCGCCCCCACCGTTTGCCGCCGCCTCCGCAGCGGCTGCGTAGGCACGGCGGTAGGGCGCCTTAGGCGCCGCCGCCGGCCCTCTGTCCCTATCCTTCTTCGCCTTCTGAGACGTACCGCTGCCTGGGCCTGTGCTCCCACCCCCCATTGCTCTCCCTTTGGCTTTCCGGCCGCTAGCCGCGTCCTCGCCCCCGCCGTCGCTGCCGCTGCGTGCCTCGCCGCCGCTGCCGCCGCCGCCGCCCCCGCCCCCGCCGCCTGTTTCCCCCGGTGCCCCCGCGTGGAGAAGGTCGACCACTCCCCCAAAACCCGAGCCGCACGTGGCGCTGCTGCCGTACAAGCTGCCGCACGTGCCGTACACGCCGGTCCGGTTCGCCACCCCCGCCGCACTCCCGTTCGTGTCGCCGGCGCCCGCGCGTAGCAGCGCCTCGTGTGCTGCCGTACGCTGCTGTACGGCAAGCTCCATGGATACGCGGTACATGTGGAGCGCCGAGAGCTCCGCCTGCGAGGCCACGACCGGCGGCCGGCAAATCAACACCCAGCTCGTGACGCGCATCGACCATACACATGGAGCATACCTCTGATCTAGACAAGCAGCGAATCCATTTACAGCCTGGATCTAGAGCTGACCCTGTCCGCTAACTTTCCCGCGCCCCACTGACCTCCAGCGCCGCCTGCCGCTGCGCCCCCGCCTCCAGCGCCCCCAGCAGCTCCCGCTGCCTCCCGCCCGAGCGGCTCAGCAGCGCCCACAGCCCGCAGCCCATGCACGCCGACACCAGCACCTGGGGGAGGGGCGGGGCAACACACGAGAGCGGGGGGAGGGGGAGGTGAGGGGGGAGGGACGTAAGGCCGAGAGGGCAGGGCGGGGTCGGGGTGGTGCCGGGGCAGTGTCTGCGCGAAGGGGCCATGGCCCATCCCACGCCCGATCGACGCGCCCGACCCCTTCATGCAACGAGCAGCGCAGTGTGCTCCTGCTCACAAGGCTTTACACCAAGCCTGGCACGGCCTTCCCCTGCCCCTCTCCGCGCCCGCTCCCACAGGCTCCCCCCATCCGCCCCACACAGCCCCATCCCCAACCCCCGGCCAGCCCCTTGACTTCCGCCCCCAAGGACCCCCTTGAAAAGTCTCTTTTCCATCCGCTTTCTCATTCGCACAACATCGACCCCTCTGCACCTCCCCACCAGCAGGACGATGTACGCGATGGCCCTCAGCCGCAGCGACCGGAACCGCCCCGCCCACTCCTGCTCCAGGTTGCTGGCCACTCGCTCCACCTGCAGGGGGGCGGGAGCGGAACGGGAACGGGGGCAGCGGTGGGGCGGGGCGGAGTGCGCGGGAGTTGGGCGAGGTGGCCCCCTGGCCCGCAGCCTCCCTCCCTCACCCACCCACCCTCGCCCCACATGCGCCTGCAGCAGCCGCTGCCGTGCGTCGCAGGCACGCACACGCACGAGACAAAACACACACGCGCCCCCTCTCCGCTTCCCCCTCCCCCTCCGCCCCCACCTGCGCCTGCAGCAGCCGCTGCCGCGCGTCGAAGGCCGCCGCTGCGTCGCTCTTGTCCCCCAGCTGCACCGCCCGCGCCACAAGCCACTTGAGCTCGCCCTCGTTCACCACCTGGGGCCCACAGGGCAAGCACGCATGAGCTGACCCGGGCGCCCGACGGAGGCGCCTGCGGCCCACCGATGCCGCCGGGCGTAGACACCGGCCCCCGGCGCAGGCGCACGTCGTCACTCGTCAGAGAGGCACGAGGACCGAGCGGAACAGACGGCGAACTGCTGCAACCCGAACGGCAAGCGCGCATGAGCTGGATTCGACCCGAGCGTGCCGAGGGAGGGGCCTTCGGCCCAACCATGCCGCAGTCCACGCGGTCACACGACGGGCGTATGTGGAAGCCGGGGCGCGAGGCGGGAGGCTCCCGTGGGCCGTGGCGCTGCTCGGTCCCCAGGGCTGCTCGCTGCCCTCTCCGCGGCCTCCCGCCCTCGTCCCCCCCTGCCTCTCGTTGCGGACGAGGGGCCCAGCCCAGCCCAGCCCTGCCCTACCCCAGCCCCGCCCCGCCCAGCCCCAGCCCGGCAGTGCCTGCAGCCACCCACCTTGGAGCCGGTGATGGACCCGCCCCAGCGCCCGAAGCGGATCTGTCGCGGCAGGAGCACGGAGAACACACGTCAGCGCGCCAGGCCCCCTCCTCTCCATCCTCTCCCAACTGCCCTGCCTGGCTCAGCGAGAATGCCTGCCCTTCCTTCTCTCCCTCCCCTCCCTCCCTCCCCTCCCTCTTCCCCCCTCCCTCCCCCCTCCGCCCTGCCCCCCCCCCACCTGGCTCAGCGTGTACGCCTGCACCGGCACTCCGCTGTCCGTGTAGTCCGAGGTCAGCCGCGCCAGCTGCAGCGACGACGCGATGTCGTCCAGCTGCAGGATGCGCACCGCGAAGATGCCGGTGGGCGGGGAGTAGGTCAGCACCAGGCCGTCGTAGTCGCCCAGCTTCACCAGCGCGCCTGGGAGGAGGGGAGAGGGAAGAGGGAAGAAGGGGAAGAAGGGCAACGACTGTGGGTGGGCAGTCCATCCAAGAGTGGGTGCATGCATGTGCACGGCCCTCAGGGCGCATCGGGCTCGCTGGCCGCCTGTTTGCCTCTCGAATGACACGTAAGCCCCCCCCCCCCCGCGCTCACCCACGAAGTTGCGCATGTCGTTGTCCCGCGTGCGCTCCTCCTCCAGGGACACAGTGCCCATCTTGTCGGAGCGGACCTGGGGGAGGGGAGGGTGCGGAAGGAGGGCGGCAGGGGGGGGGGCATGGTTGAATGTTGCTGAACGTAGTTGCGCCGCCTGGGGCGAACAACCCGGGAGAGGGGATTGACGGGAAGGGTGTGGTAACGAGGTAGGGAGGGCGCCAGTCATGCTCGCTTCCCTGACTCAGGGAGCAAAGGGAGGCACACGGAGGAGCGGCCCCTCCCAGCTCCCCGACAACTGGGGGGCAGTTGGGGCAGGCGCACCTCGCAGCTGTCGTCCGCGGTTTTGATCTTGATGACGTACTGGGTGCTGGGTTTGAGCTTCTTGATCTCGTACTGCACGTGCGTACGGCAGGGGGCAGCGAGACCTTGACAAGAAGAATCGGGAGGCATTCGCAGGCGACGCAGGCCCTCTCCCAGCGGGTCGCTGCTGACAACCTGCCGCAACTGCTGGGGCCCATCCTCCCCTTTACCAAACCACTTTCTCACAGGGCCTTCCTCGGCGATACTGTACCGTTCCGCGTGAGACCACCCTCTTCCTGCCCCCGGCTTCATCTGTACCGCCCCTTCCCCAGCTCCCGCCCTTGCCACCCCCACCCCCACGTGCCTCGAAGTACTGCACCTCCCCAGCCACGGGCTGCCGTACAGCCAGCTCCGGGCCCAGGATGGATGCAGGGGTCAGCATGATCTGAGCGGGGAGGCGAAGGGAACAGAAGTGGGCGAAACGCAAGAGGGTGTCACGATTGGGGCGGGTTGCGCACTACCTGTATGCTGCTGCCCCGGCCTCATGGAGAGTGCCCACAACCCAGACGTGGGTACGCTAGACGGGTCACACGACATTACATATCTTATTCCAGCCGCTAGTTGTAGACCTCAAGCACCCCGTCCCGAACAGCCACGCCCGCGCTCCGTCCCACCTGCGTTCCAAACACAGCTCCGCTCTTCTTGTAGAAGATTTTAAAGGTCTCCGAGTAAGGGGCGGCCTGGTAAAAGCCGATGATGATGGTGGACGACGACACCCATACCTGGGATATGCAAGTTTGTGAGGGAGAGAAGGGGTAAGTGGGGCCAAGGGGCAGGGAGGGGATGGGGCGCGGGTAGTGCGGGCAAAATGCCGACTGACGGTTGGGTGCGTCGGCACGCCGACCTGCCGACCAACACACCCGGCGGCCTTGCCGCCAACCACTACCCGCTATCCAGTATCCACACATGGACACTAGAGCGGATTAGGATGGTGTTGGGGTGGGTGGCTGGCTGGCTGGGTGCGATTGCCAGGTGAGGGTCGCGGTTGGGGCGGCTGGGCGGGGTGGCGGACCCCCCTTGAGTTCCCCAACTGCCCTCTGCTCGAAGCGACCGAAAAGCCAAACCATCCATGACTGCGGCCAAAAGAGCGCCCGAATCCTCAGCCTGACTGGCCCTCCTGGGCTCCGCCTGCCCCACACCCGTGTATCGGTAAGCACGCCTGGTGTGGCCATCCCCCTCAACGGCTGGCCTTACGGTACACAGTGACGGAGGCTCTGGGTTGCCGCGCACCTTCTCAGGTTTGGACAGCTGCCCCGGCTGCAGCGTCGTGGCCCGTGCGCCTGAAAGCATGCCCGGAGACAGGCCATCCCCATCTTGGTGGCGCGGAGAGGGAAAGGGGGACGGGGTTGAGCCGGCGTGCCATGGGGAGGGGTGCCGTCTTCAGGGGTCCCGGCACTTCGCACCACGCGGGCGTTTCTCGGCCTTGCTGCCCCTCCAAAGGCCTCAGGCGTCATCGCTGAGTTCGTAGCTCCGGGGCCCAGCTGCCCACGCACCTTGCGATGTGAGCATGGCCCGGTCAACGGCGGGCGAACCCCGCCCAGGCTCCCGCTCCCTAGGGCGTCCACGTTCTTGCTGGTGGTGTGGATAGACTCTGCTTCTGTTGGTCCATATGCTCAGCGTTGCCGGGCTCACAACGCGATGCGCTGGCGTAAACTAGTGCCTAGAGGTTCGTGGCTTCCACGGCAGCAGCATGAGCATCATTACAGCAGTGCGGAAAGGCAGGTTCGGGCAACGTGGAACAGCGAACGACTCTTCACCCCGCGACGGTTCCGCACTGCACAGCTCTCAACTAGAACAGCAGATCAGAGTAAGCGGTTGGTTTGATTGACATTATTCGGTGTGGCTCGCTGTGCCGTGTTGTGGGTCGCCGCGGCGACCATGACGGTGTCATGCAAGCGGGAGTTCGGCCGAGTTCCGCGCTCAAGCTTGCGTCTCCGCTAGTATCACCAAACTGCTTGACACTTCCTCGCCGTTACACAGAACCTCGACAAGATGGCTCTGGTGAGTGTCGACGCACCCCCGTCGCCTGAATGCTGCGGCGTGTCGGCGAGCGGGCGTCGGCCGTTGACACCCATCCCATCCCGGCCTCATTGCAGCGCTCTATGGCTTCGTCTCGTGTCGCGGCGTCTCGCGTCGTCACCGCCGCGCGCCGCTCGGTGGGTGTGGCGGAGCGTGGCGCAGCGTGTGATCCAGCCAGCCAAGCTCCGTGAAGGCGTGCACATTGCAACGTATAAGTCCTTGGTAGCCAAGGCTGTGGGACGTGGGACGTGGGCAGGCACACCCAGTTTCTGCCGACAAGATCGCCAACGCCATGCAGCTCTCTGAAGCAGTCCTCGACCAGCGCGACCTTCATCTCGGCAGTCGTGGCTGCGCCATCCGCGCAGTCGCTAGGATGGCGTGGGGCGTGCGTCCCACCAGAGGACCTTTCCCCTGAGGGCACCTCGGTCCCGCCGTCTGCCCTCGCAACCTCAGGTGGTGTCCGTGCGTGCCGCCCACAACCCTGCGGCTGTCACCAAGAAGGTAGGGACTTAGGAGGCCGGGGTCTTCGCTGACGGATGAACACACGTCTTGCCTCATTGGTCGGAAATGGGAAGCAGGCTGCGGTGAGGAGGGGGCAAGGCGGCGTACCATCCCTACAGCGGAGCTGAGAAGTAGGGGAGCGGGAGCAGGCAGAGGAGGGAAGGGGATGAGCTTATGGGTCTCACGTGTGCCTTCCCTCCCCCCAGGTCTACCTGGACGTCAACATTGGCGCCAACAAGGCGGGCCGCATCGTGATCGGCCTGTACGGCGACGACGTGCCCAAGACCGTGGAGAACTTCCGGGCGCTGTGTGAGTCGCCGTACTGTACAGCACCGTACTGCAGTGGAGCTTAGCCAGCAAGGTTCCAGCAGCGGGCACCAGACCCGGCCTACAGCTCGCTCTTGCGCCCTTGCCGCCCCCCCACTCTGACGCGTCGCTGCCACCATCCCGCCCGCTCGCCCGTCCCATTCAGGCACCGGCGAGAAGGGCTTCGGCTACACGGGCTCCCCCTTCCACCGCGTCATCAAGTGCGTGAGGGGGCAGGGCAGGCAAAGCGGGTGGGGTCTGCGGTTTCGTCAGGATAGAGGGCGTGGGGTACCTGACTGTGTTGGCATCTGCGACGCTCCACACACACCCCTCCCCACCACCTCCATCCACCCCCACCTGCGCCCGCAGGCAGTTCATGATCCAGGGTGAGCGGCGAGGGCCAGGGAGAGCTCTGGGGCAAGGGCGGGGGAGAGGCGCACCGCCGCGTGCATCGCCCGCACTGCCCACATCCTCGGTCGCCTCGGGGGACGCGAAGGAGGCGCTGCCTGGGGAGGACTGCGTGTATCTTGCGGCCGCCGCATGCCTACGCTCAGGCCGCTACATGCATGCATGCGTACTGATGGTGTCTGGGGCTTAGGGATGCGCCGGGGACTGGGCTGCAACGGGTTGTGCTCCCACGCGGACCTGGGTCTGCTCGGCGTCAAGCCGGCTGACGCCCTTTGCTCCGGTCCTACTGGCTGCCCTCCGCCGCCCCAGGTGGTGACTTCACCGCCGGCAACGGCACCGGCGGCAAGTCCATCTACGGCGCCAAGTTCGCCGACGAGAACTTCAAGTGTGAGGCTCAGCGGGGCTGGGGGCCGTAGTTAACTTGGTTAAAAGTCACGTGAGAGGATAATCGGGGGTCAGCAGAGGACAGCGGGGAGCAGGGAGCCATAGTGGTACCGAACAGCGCCATGACCCTCCATGCGCCTCGCACCTGTTGATGTTGGGCTGATCCCAGCCGCAGCCATCACGGGCAAGCACAGCCTAGTCCTGCCGTCACCAGCCCGTCCCCCTCACTAACCCTGCCTTCCCCGCTGTCCGCCCGTGGCCCGCCCGCAGACAGGCACACCGGCAAGGGCATTCTGTCCATGGCCAACGCCGGCCCCAACACCAACGGCTCCCAGTGAGCAGCGGGGAGGGGCGCACAGAGGACACAGGGGCAGGAGGAGGGAGGGGCAGGGCGGGGAGGGGCGCACAGAGGTTGGGAGGGTTGTTGGTGTCCTCACGACTGCAGCCAACACCAACGGGAGGGGTCAGGCAATGTGGGGTCAGGGAGGTGGTTAGCAGTGGTTCTGGGCATCCAGGGTGGTGGAACGCCAACTGAGAGCTAACGTGTCCCCCGGACGCCCTGACACCCCCCAGGTTCTTCATCTGCACTGTGGCCACCCCCTGGCTGGACGGCCGCCACGTGGTCTTCGGCGAGGTGGGGGCGGGCTGGGGGGGGGCTTGGGGGGAGTTGTTGGCTGAGGTGGAGATGGGAGTGGGCTCGGGGTTGGTTGGGGGGCCCAGGCGGGCCGCGAGGGGCGGACGAGGCCCCTCTGGGGCAGGGCGCGAGCGCGAGGAACTCGTCGACTCCCGCCCCGTGCTGCCAGACGCACAGCTCCCACGTCGCAACCTCGACGCTCGCGCCTCGCACCCGCACTTCCACACCTCTGCTTCGCTTCCGCTACCACGACCGACTGCGGTGCAGGTGCTGGAGGGCATGGACATTGTGGACAAGGTGGAGGCCTTCCCCACCGGCCGCGGCGACCGCCCCGTGGAGCCCATCACCGTTGCCGCCGCGGGCGAGCTGTAAGCGGCTCGACCAGAGCTACGGCATGCTTGGGAGGTCGTGCGGATGGGGATGGAGCCCCTGCAGAGGTAGAGGTGCCCGGTTGCTGCTCACAAAGGTGGCGTTGCGGGCGGGCCACGTAGTGGAGGCGCGGGAGGCGGGGTTAGAGGAGGTGCGGAGCCGGATGCTGTGGGCAGCTGGAACTGGTGTCGGCCGCATGCGGGCCGGTGGAGAGGGGCGGAGGGACCAGAAAGCAGCGGCTGGTTGGAGTGGGGTACCTACGTTAGGGCTGGCCGCCGTGAGGCAAGGCGCAGCGGGAGGAGTTGACTCGACAGGTGGAGTGGCGTCAAGGGGCGTCCGCCGGTGTAACCACCGGCTCACGGTTGCGTTTGGTCGGCTGGAGGTTGACATTCCTTGCAGGCCCTGACTGCAACGGCCCACCGGCGGCCCGGCCGTTGGTGTTGGAGCGTGTGCAATGATCCGTCCTGCCCAGCCTCGTACGGTACGGTGACGGGCAAGGCCCACAGAAGCCGTACGGCCATGGGTGCCCCTGGGCCAGCAGCCCCGTGCTCAGCCTGGCCCTGAAATCCTCTGCTTGGGTCCTGAGAGTACGGCATAGCCCACGCGTAGTACGGGAGCGTCATAGCCGTTGCCCACGTTGGCCCGCTGGAGGGTGCCGGGCTTTTCGGCCTTTCATTGCGGGGCGACGGGCGGCGCGGAGGCCCTCCGCAGGGTCTAGCTTACACAATACTCGCTGCCTCCGTCTTCACGCCTAGAGCCTAGACTGTAAGCTGCTGCTGAAGTCTCACCAAGGCTCCCTGGCATACGAGGTTCTAAGTTGATCCGAAGATGCGTCGAGGGCAGTTCGGAGCCTTGTCTGCTTCCAGGCGGAGCCGTGGAGCCAGGCAGGAAGGCCAGAGCAAGGCGAGCATGCGGGGTCCCGCGGGACTGCAGGCCTGCAATGTTGCCCGACCAGTTGTCCCTGGAGCAAGTGCCCGACGGGGCGGCGGGGACATGCGGGACTGCAGGTCGGCTAGGGTCAGCCGGGGCCTGCCTGACGGCGTGGCCGTTGAGCCCGTTCCGAGCCCCCCCTCCTCCCTTCTGCCTAATCGATAGCTCATCAGGTATAGCCCCAAGCTTGCCAGGCAGGCTCCAAGCCGTGCCCGCTCATGTCGTTGTCAGAATACGGCGATGTGCACAGGCACGGTCCACGGTAAGGTGTTGACGCACTCCAACGTTGACCAACCTGGACTATACCCATGGCTTACCTTACATTGACGCATCCACGCTAGGCGGTCAATTAGGGCCCGGGCCGAATGGGGAACGCCGGGTCGCTTATCTTGGCGCGCGAGCCTGACTGGGACGCATACCTGACTGCCGAATGGCGAAGCGACACGGCGAGAGAGCTGGACTCCCTCGGAGGTGACAGCGCTCGGCGACATGCTGCTGTGCCGCTTGCAGTCCAAGTGCCTTGCCAGCTCATCCAAGCACTGTTCTACCCTCATTGCACTGCAGGGCTATGCCGTGCACCTATCCCACGCGGCGGGAGCTTCAGCGCTCGGCTTGCCCTCCTCGAGGTTCGTGTTAGGACATTGTGTGCAGGCAGAAGGAGCACATACAACCTGCTTCTTTGAATTGAGTCAGATGCGGAGTCAAACGGCGGAAGTAAACCGGCCGCGCCTTTGTGGTCGGCTTTGGCGGTCACGACTAGCCGCACGGTCACCACAGCGACGGGACCTAGCGTCAAAGGTGTCCCGAGGGCTCTAAGCAGGCTAGGCTTCAAACGGTTGGCGGAAACCTGGTGGACATGGCCGTGATGCCCGCAGCCCCCTCACCCCCCCTCGCCCCCTGTTCGAGACAGACAGCTGCGCCGCCAACTCGCACGCGTGCATATCCGCTGTTGTGTACAGGAGGGAATCTGTGGTGGCCCGGCCGGGACGGGGCTGCTAAGAACTCCCGAAACCCCGAACACGTTGTCGCACCAGCACGACAGGCACGCCACAGGCCCACTCCACGTGTGCAACGCTGCAACCCTCCTCTTTGTTTCACAACTAACGGATTAACACCCCTACGCGCAGACTGTACTCAACAAGCATGGCACGGAACTGCAGAAGTTCTTCCAGCCGCAACAGGCGGACCCCAATGCAAAGAAGGGGCGGCGGTGAGCGGGGCTCAACCTTCGCGTGTCACGGGGCGGGGACAGAGGCAAGGCCAAGAGCGGTAGCACGGCTATCATGAAGATTATTGGGCCCTGTTGAGTGGGGGTTAGACCGCGCTCACGTCTCCTTGTGAGAGAAGGGACCTGCACAGGAGGGCAAGTGGCAGCCGCAGCTTGGGCCGATGGCTGTGGCTTCTGGGGAAGGCCGTTCGGCGGACTGGGGTGGCTTCACGCGGTGCAGCCGCCATCTAGGTCATTACGTTAGAGCACGATCGCGAGCAGGAAGACAGCTATGCAGGGAGTATGACCGGCGAGCCTCTCCCCGCTTTTTCCACGCCGTCCACACCTCTCCGCCCCTCCCCCCCTCGCGCGCAGGGGCGCCAAGCTGCCCATCCCTGAGCTGCTGGCCCTGCGCCAGGGTGGGTCTGTGGGCGGCATGGGCGGGATGATCGTGGGCAGCCATAGAGCTGGGTTTGAGGGCCGGATGGGTGGTTGCAATGGGGCGTCTGTGCCGGTGTGCTTGCTGCCAAGCTCACACAGCAGCTCCGCAGCAGAGGCCGCCCGACCCACATCCCCGCCTCTTCGCTTCTCCTGCCCTCCAAACGGCAGACCCTCACCCTGCCCAGACTTGTCCCTCCTGCACCCGCTGCATGCCTCGCGCCGCTTCTCCTCCCAACTCGCTTGCGCCCCTCGCCGCCCCCACCCCGCTCGACCCCACCCCATCCCACCCCCGTCTGTCGCGGCGCTCTCCTGCCAGGCCCGATCGAGGTGGCGGAGTGGCGGCAGCGCATGCACGCCGCCCGGCGGCGCGTGATCCTGGTGGTCAAGTGCACCGTGCTCATGATGCGGGGGAAGCTCAAGGTGGCCCCCGTGCCCCGACTGGACCGCTTCGACTTCGCCATCTACTCCACGCTCGGTGCGTACGGACGTACGGCGTACGGCACCGTAAACTTGTACGGCTGTGATGGAGCGGGCTCGAGCCCTGCAGCTTCTGGTCGTTGCTGCGTGTGGGGGCCCCGGCTCTTACGTTGCGCTTGGGGAAATAAAAGCGCGTCTCCTGCTCTTTCTCTCATCGCCTGGCCTTCCTACTGCTTCCGCTGCTCTGCCGCTGCTGCCTCCAGGTGGCGACTGGATCAAGGTGGCGGAGGAGCAGCAGCGGTACATGACGCTGAGGGACCAGGTCGAGGCGGCGACGGTGAGGGAGAGGCGCGGAGACTGGTGGGGGGGGGGGCAGCCGGGCAGGGCGGTGGGTGCCGCTCTGTTGACGTGGGGAAGACGCACTGGGGGCAGCAGCGATCGGACGGCAGAGAGTGGTGGGCAGAGTTGGATGGGGCACGGAGGCAGGGGCCGGGGAGTTTCGAGGACCTGCGCCTTCGGACAGGCCCCCCACGCCGTTGAGCCCTGGTGTCCAATGCTTGCCGCCCCACAGGTGGCCCTACAAGACGCAATCCAGGCCGCCACGGCCCCTCCAGAGCCCGTCCGGTGGGGCGCCAGGCCGGGGCTTGCACAGCGTGGTGTTCGGGGTGCCGACTGCGGCTGAGAGGGCTGGTCGGGCTGCACAGCCACTGAGGGACTCTCATGGTCTGGGGGGCATGCGAACGGGTCTTCAGTACGAACGGCAATGGCCAATCGTCAGGAAGCAGTCGCCATGACGGCACCCGCCTGCTCTGCTGCGCTGCCCTTCCCTTCCCACCGACAGTACGAATAGCCGCTCGCTGCCGCCGCTGGCGGTCGGCGGAGGGGGTGCCGGCTCACCGCAGGGCTCCCCCACCTCGAGCGCAAACCAGCTGCCGTGTAAGTCGGCGGGGTCAGGGCCCACAGTGCTTGGTAGCCCCCACGCAACTGTCAAGATGTGATGCAGACACAGTAGTTGTTAGCCGCGCCGTTCCGAGGCCGGAGCCGAAGGCGAGAGTGCTTGCTGGGCCGCTACGTGTCCCAACGCCGCGGGACTTGAGCTCCGCGTGTCTCGCCTGTCCTTCGTGCCTCATCTTCCTTGCCCCACAAACCCATACCCGATTCGGGTTTCCGGCTCTGGACCGTCGCAACTGCGTATCCCTGGCTACTACAAGCAGCCGCTGACACCCCTTAACCCGTGCCCGCCCCTCAGTCCTCACCGTGGACGGCCTACCTGGGGACCCGCAGCCACCCGCCTCGCCCAAGCCCCCCTCGGGCCCGGGCCGACCCCTGGTTCACTCCACGGTCGTGGGCTCGGGCGGCGGAGGGGGCGCGGCGCGGCTGGTGGCGCCCGGGGGCTCGCCCGGCAGCAGCGGCGGCGGGGGCTCGGGGCAGGAGGCCTCGACGCCCACGGGCGGGGGCGGACGGAATCACGGCGTGGCGGGGGTGCGGTCCAATCTGGGCAGCCAGGCAGCCATGCATGCGGGCAGGGCGAACAAGGACAAGGACAAGGGTGAGCCGGGGCATGGGGCTGTGTTGAGCGCGCGCGTCAACGGCGAGAGAAGATTGAACGGCTGGAGGCCCCAAACTGAGTAGCGACGCCTGCATGGGGACATGCAGGGCTCCGCAGGTTTCGCTTAGCCACTTAACGTGGGTATTAGGGCGTAAACAAACACCTGTATGCACGTGTTTTGGCCTCCCATCGCCCCTGCAGACTCGGGAACCCTACCGACCGCCGCGTCCGCCCCGCCCGGCGCGCTGCCGCCGGCCCGTGCGGCCAACTCGGGGCCAAACCCCGCCGCCTCGGCCCCCGGCGCCGGGCCCCCGGCCCCCCCGCGCCGCGGCAGCCTCAGCGGCTACGCGTCCTCTCCAAACGTCCCCGCTCTGGATGGTGGGTGCTCCTTGATACCGTGTACGCACTCCAAGCGCGGGGGAAAACTGAGTCGGAGGGCGGGACCGGGGCAGGGGAGGGGAGCCCGACCCACATCAGGATTCACGACCGGCGGCACATTCGGCGCAATGGCTAGGTGGCCACGGTCCTGTGTAAGACGAGGCTTATGCATGCATGCTCAAAGGGCATGAGTGGGAGTCGTGCCCGAGGCTGACATGTGCGACTGTCCCCTCCCCCCTGCCCCGGCCACCCGGCCCTCCCCCCCGCCCACTCCCCAGACGCCTCCTGCCCGCCGCTGGAGAGCCGCAACACGACCCTGGGGTTCGCCAAGCCGCCCCCCCTGGACCTGTCCCTCAGCATGGGCGGCGGAGCCTCCAGCGCCAACGGCATGGTGCCCATGCCCCCGCCGCTGCTGACCCCCAGCGGGGGGGCCACCACGCCTGGCAAGAAGCCCAGCGGCCTGTTCATCCGAGGTGGGGCGACGGCAGGAGCGGGAGGAAGGGTCGAGGACGGTGTCCGCGCACAGCCTCCGCTTTGAGCGGCTGCGGGGACGGGAGGAGGCGCGAGAGGAGCGGGGGCAGGGGTCGAGGGCAGGGGCGGCAAGGGGTGCGGCGGCAGGCCATGCGGAGCGGGTGTGGATGAGCGAACGTAGCATTAGGAAGCGTTGCAATCTCCGCAAGCCCTCCTCCTTGGTGCGTTAGCGGGGGCGCGCAGACGCAGCAGTCACATGGCTTTACCCAGCCTCGCCAAAGTCGCCTCCACCTGTCTCCGCCCGTCCCGCAGCCCGCATCCGCCAGGCGGGTGAGGCTCAGTCCACTGGGGGCACGCCGCCGGCCCCCACGACCCCCACACACGGCAGCGGCGGCGGCGGCGGCAGCAGCGGCCCCAACTCTGGCGGGGGCCCGGGCACCTCCTCCCCAGCCCTTGGGCCCGGGAGGCTGTCGCTGTTTGGCGGGGAGGAGTCGCGGGGCTTCGTGCCGGAGGGGGGTTCCCGCGGGTTCGTGCCGGAGGGCGGGTCACGTGGGTTCGTGCCGGAAGGCGGCTCCCGGGGCTTTGTCCCCGAGGGGAGCAGCGGCTCGTCCATGGTGAGTGGGGCCAGGGCCGATCAGGGTGGCGTCCGGAAAAGGAGAAATGCAGGCCCCGAACGGCATACGGAGGCTTGCGGGTTGTAAGCCGGACTTTGGGGTCTCGGGGGCAAAGGGATGTCAGGGGCCCGTTTGCCGCACGGCACCTGAGGCGCAATAGGGCGCAGCCGCACCGCACACAACCAACACCCGCCCGCCGCTCCCCCGCCTTCACCGCACCCTTCCCCCAGCCCCCCGCCCCGGGGAGCACGCAGGCCTTCCTCCCCTCCCTCCCCGACTCGCCCAGCATGCAGCGAGCCCGCGCCGCACAGCAGCCGCCCTGGGCAGACGGCGACGCCGCTGGCGGCGGCGGCGGCGGCAGTGGGCCCTGGCCCGGCGCCGCCGCCGTGCCCGGCCTGCTGCCCAAGCTGGCAGGCCGCAGCTTCCATCAGCACTCCTCCAGCGGGGCGGCCGTGCCGGGGTTGCGGGCGGACACGTCCCGCCTGTCCCTGCTCCGGGAGGAGGGGCTGGACGGCAGTCGGGGCGTTTCGGGAGCGAGGGGGTCGTACTCGCTCGACGGTCGGCCACGAGCCGGTCTTGACGGGGACCTTATGGGTGAAGAGGCGGGGTCGAGTTCTGGGACGGGGCCTGGGGCGCCGTCCGGCGGACGGCTTAGTAAGCCCGGGGGGCCGTCCAGCGTTAGCCGCAAGAGCCTGGTGGCGGCGGCGGCGGGCACGGCGGAGCAGCGCCGCAGCAGCGGCGGCGGCGGCGTGCGGCGGGCGAGCCACGACGGCGTCAGCGGCAGCGGCGGCGCCGGCACGGCGGGCGTGGCGGCGGCGGGGGCTTCGACGGTGTCGGTGAATGGGATGCTCCATGCCACCACCGGGGGGGGCATCAAGCCGCCCCTCGTCAGGGCGTCGTCGGACGGTGAGCTTGTGCGGCTTGTGTATGGGCGTCGCTACCGCTGTTGGGGCTGGGCCGAGGCGGGCGACAGACGGGCTTTGCTCTCTGCTATAACTTCTTCTGCCGTGCGTTTTGGGTACCGGTACTGGTGCAACCCCCCCGTCCACAATGCCGCTGCCCCCACGCCCGACAGCCGGTCGCGCCTTTGGCGGGCGGGCCTCCGAGCCGGTCATTGGCGCCTCCCCCGCTCGGCGCCCTCCGGAGCGGACCCCCAGCGGCCTGAGCCGGCAGGCGTTCGACGGCCCCGCCAGCTCCCAGCTGCCGGTGAGGCGCCAGGGACCGTGCGGGGTGCTCCCATTGTGACCGGGCTGGGCGCTCCCAAACCCCGCACCCCTGAGCCCCTGACATCGGCCTTGCCATAACGGGCCAGCTTGAGGGCTGGTGTGATGCACCCGCCGTGCTGGAAGCGCTTTGCACAGCCATTGGCTCGGCAGCTGACGCTTGCCCGCTGTCCCGCCTTCACCCCGCGCCTCCCCTTTCAACCCACAGCGCGGCAGCAACCTCGCCAACGCCGCCACGGCCTCTGGGGCCGCCGTTAGCCCCGTCTACGCCTCCCCCAGCGCCAACCCGCGCGCCGTCAACGTGCGGGCCGCCGCCGCTGCTGACGTGGCGGCGGCCTGCACGTCGCCTGTGGCCGCCAGCGGCAGTGGGCGGGGCGGCTCCGGCACGGGGTACCAGTACACGGGGCCGGGGTCCAACATGGCCAGCCCTGTGGGGCCGCGGCCGCCCATGGGCGCCCCCATCAGCTCCCAGGTGGGGTGCCGGGGTGGTGCGTGGTGGGTGGATGGTGGGGTCCACTAGAGGATACGGTATCAAGGGCAGGGCAGGGGGATAAACGAGACGGGGCAGGAGAGTCTGCGCGCCCGCCGCCGCATCCGAGCCATGCTTGGCCTGCCTACCGTGCCCCACCTCCCTCCCCCTTCCCCGTCTCCACACAGGCCTTCAAGACCATGTCGGTGCTGCGCCAGGCGGCGGCCGTGCGTGTGTCGGGCAGCGGGGTGGACCCGGGGGCAGCCGCGGGGGGCGCCGCCTCGTCGGCCGGCTCCCCGGCGCAGCAGCAGCAGGTGGGGGCTGGGGCGGTGGGGGCCGTGGGAAGGGGGCAGGAAGTGCGCAGGCTGAGCAGGAACGGGATACGGCGGTGGGCTTCGGGGGCTGAGCATGCGAGAGCTTCGCCGCCGGTGCAGGGTCCTGCGGGGGAAGCGTGGGGCGGGTGGACCCACGGGGCAAGTGCGCCTGCCTGCGGTTCCGGTCGAGTTTGGCCTTCCCGCGCACCCATCTCCACCCCCACCCCCACCCCCACCCCCACCCCCACCCCCTCAGGTGCTCATCGTGTCCCCCGAGGCCTCGGCCAAGATCGAGCAGCTCAAGGCGCAGCTGACGGCCCGCATAGAGGACCTGCACCGCTGCTCGCAGGTGGGGCGATGGGCGTGTGGCTCGCTGACCTCGCCTCCGGGGGGTCTGGGGGGGCGGTGCCTCGATAGCCGCTGCGGTCCTGCTGTCGCAAATTCGCGCGCCGCCCGTGATCGCCCCGTGCAATACCCGCCTCTCCCTCTGCACAGCTCATCTCGGTCTTCCTCAACCGCTGCAACGCGGCATGGGCCGAGGCGCAGTCCTGGGGCCCGCCGCCCATGGTCAGCCAGCTGCAGGTGAGCAGCGCCCTGTGTGACCCCGGCTTCTCGCTACTAGTGGGTGAGCCCTCAGGGGGAACTCTTGACAGCAGGGACACGCGACTTACACAAGCCTCTTGATGCGCACCGCCGGAGCCGGAGCCGGAGGCTACCCATATGGCCCCCCCAGTACCGTACCCTCTATCTTAGAGCCCTAGGAAACTCGTCGCCGGAGCCAGCCCTGGGGCCTTGGTCCTCAGCACCCTCGTCCTCCCCTCATCAGTCACCGCCTCCTGCATCCGTCCGTTCCGCCCCCCCTCCCCCCCTGCAGCTCTCGGCCTTTGCCCGCTCCGAGTCAGCCATGGTGTTCCGGAACGAGCTTGTGCGCATGCTGTGTACGGGAGGCCTTGCCGTACACCTCCGCGCCGCGGACGACTACCTGGAGCCGGGGCTGGCTCGCAGGTGCGTGCGTACGGGCCCGCACCCTGTACGTCACTCGACGAGGCCCCTCATCCACGCCTGCACTCCTCCTCCTCCCCCTCTTCCTCCCCCTCTCGCCTCACACACTTCACGACCCCGCTCACCCCCCGTCCCAACCTCTAAACTCCGCCCCTCCGCCGCCTTCCACAGCTGGGGCCAGTCCGTCGCCGCCGACCAGCCCGCCGGCTCGGGCCTGGTCTCCCCCGGCAGCATCGCCAACGCCACCATAGCCGCTATGACGGGGCCGGGGGGCGCCAACGCCTCGGCCCAGAGCCTCGTCCAGCAGGGCCTAGAGCGGCTGGGCTCGGGCCGCTGGCCCGGCACCGCCGGCGGCGGCTTTGGCGGCGGCACGTCATCGGGGTCTGTGAACGGCTCCGCCTTCAACGGTGCGGCGCCGCTGGCGGGCGGCTTCCTGCCCGGCCTCATGTACCGCAGTACGGCGCCCGACCTGTGGACGCACGACCCCTGGAAGATGCTCGACCAGCACCGGTGGGCGGGCTGGGACGTGGGAGGGGGTACGAACGTCCGTTTCGGTCGGGTCCAGTCCGGGCGCGCGTTTTGGAAGCGCTCAAGCGGGGTGTTGCCAGTGCGGCCTCCCCCGCCACCCCCTTTCCCCCGAGCCTTTCCCCCCGCCCCCTAACCCCTCACCCCTACCCTGCCACCCCCACCTACCCAGGCCCGGCATGACCTTCTCCGGCCCCCGCCTGGACGCCATCCCCCTGGGCTGCCGCGTGCTGGCGTCCCTGGTGCTGGCGGTGGAGGCGCTGGCGGGTGGGGCCGGGGGGGTAGGGGGGGGGACGGGAGCAAGGAGGGCCGCGGCCGGAGGACCGCGCCGGTGGCCAGGAGAGGGGGGGGACGGGAGCCAGAAGGAGCGGGGCATGCGGGGGGCTCCAACGGGGCAGGGCGATGCCACTCATGCCAGAGGGGCATGGGGAGGTTTAGGCCTCCGTAGCCAGGCCCGACCCTCACGGCCTTCCCTTCCTTGGCGGGCCGCTCGCCCCCCAGGTGCCTCACCTGCCCCTCCCCTCCCCTTCCCTCCCGTCCCTCTCCTCCAGGCCGCGACGCCATCGCCCACCTGCCCCTGGTCCTGGCTGTGTCTGAGGACCAGCAGGACGAGGTGGTGAGGCAGCTGTGGGGCTTCAGGTTCTTCGGGTGAGGGGGCAGTGGAAGGAGGGCGGCTTTGGGGGTGGGGCGGGCCCGGGGCTGAGGGAAGAGGCTTGTGGCTAAGGGGGAGGCAGAGGGTCAGAGGGGGCAGGCCCGAGCGGGGTGGAAGACGGGCGCGGGGAAGGCCGGGTGGCGGGTATGGACGGCGCCTTCTCCCGACCCGTCCTCCTCGTACTCGAGCCGCCCCCTCCCCGCCCGCCCCGCAGCATCCCCCGGGATAACGTGGTGATCGTGGTGCAGCCCTCGCACCCCGGCTACTGGTACGACCCCGCCCACCGCATGTGGAACCAGGTGGGCGCCGGCGGGCCGGCGGCGGGCTGCACGCGGCGTGCGGGACCGTCCGGGGTTCTATACGGGGCCGCCTCACACTGTCACGCAGTCACAAGGGGAGCCCATCATCCGAGATAGACCCCCACTGTCAACCCCTCACCTGCCCCCACCCACCCACCCACCCACCCACCCACTCACTCCCCACCCACCCACTCCCCGCCCCCACCCCACCCCAGGGCGACGCCTCCCACTCGCTCCCGCTGGGCAGCGGCTACGGGCTCATGCAGCTGGCCTGGGGCGGCGAGGCCATGCGCGTGAACGAGGACGGCTGCCTGGCGCCGCTCAGCATCAGCGCCCTGGCCTGGATGGAGGCGCGGGGGGTCAAGTGAGGCGGGGTTGGGCCCGGGGTCTTGGGGGCAGATGGGGGTGATCTTTGACGAGTTAGAGGTTGGATAGCCCAGAAGGGGTGGAGAGCTTTGCGGCAGGGGAGCTTCTGTAGCGAGCGAGAGAGACGGGGCGTGGTTCAACGGAAACGCTGCAAGCGGTGGGCTCTTGACGCTCCTCCCCCCCGCTCTCCCGCCCCCCCTCTCCTCCCCGGCCGCCGCAGGTGGATGGTCAGCCGCCGCGCCCGCGACCTGTCCCTGCTCAGCAAGGACGGGGTGCTGGACATGACGTCCCTGGCCTACGGGCTGTACTACCACACGGACCGGTGGGGACCGGCGGGACTGGGGGCGAGGGTCACGGCAAGGAGCAGGGCGGGAGTGGGCCCTGAGGGCTGCGCCCAGGGCCCACCACAACCCCGTCAAACACGGGCCCCGAGGCGCCAACGACGGACCTACCGGTACCCCAAGTGTGAACCTCAACCTCGGCCTCCGTCGCTGCACCCCCTTCCCGCTCCCATCCTCCCCCAGGGCCCCCAACACCAACGTCATCATGGAGGCCCAGCCCGCCGCCAACCTGCTCCTGTCCCGAGCGCTGGACAGGTGGGTGGGGGGCTCAAAGGGGAAGGGAGAGGGAGGGGGCATGGGCGTGAGTCCAGACACGGCCGTGGGTTTGGGGCCAGCCAAGTAGGGTGGACCTTTGTCAGAGGAAGGGGCGGCTCTGCCGTCAGGACGCTCGAGCAGCTCTGACAGTGGGCCGTTGCTCCGGCCGCGCACTCACGCCTGCCCGCTGGTCTCCGCTCTCGACCTTGCGCCCGCAGTATCGTGCTCGCTCGGCGGCCGGAGGGGGTAGACACGGAAACCTCCGCAGGGGCCGCCGTCGCCCTGCCCTCCCCCGGCAGCGGCGGCGGGGCCAGCAGCGGCAGCGGGCAGCAGCAGGTGCGGGCCTTGGAGGGGGGTTGCAGGGCAGGCATTTCGGGGGCTGGTCTGCCACTGGTCCGAACCCAGCACCAGATAGGGCCTGGGGGGTTGGGGGTTGGCAATACTCGAGGCTGGGGTTGCTGATCCACGTCGTCAATGCCCCCCCGCCTCACTGGTCTGGCACTGGTCTCAAGCAATGTTTACGTCTCCCCAACAGCACCTCCCCGTTTTACCCTCCCCATGCCCCCCTCTCACCCTTCCAACCCCCACCATGCCCCCCTCCCACCCTCCCCCTACCCTCCCCCTACCATCCCATCCCCCCCCCCCCAGGTGGTGGAGCTGTCCCACAGCGACCTGGCCACCCCCGTCATGCGGGCCGTGCTGGCGGACTGCCAGGCCGCGGGCCGCGTGCTGGCGGGCGTGGGGCGCTACATGATGCACCTGGCCTCAATCAAGAGTGAGGGGGGGGGGGAGCGGGGGGAGATGGGGCCGGGCGGGGGGACAGGCTCGCACGGGTCGTGGGGCCGCCCTCGGCCAAGGGTGAGGAGCTGGGGGGCAGAGGGCCGGGTTGAGGTTGGGGCAGGGAGGAGGCGCAGCCGCGCGCGAGCCCGAAAGCGCCCTTGCTGCTGCCCGAAACCGCCAACCGTCTTGCCCCCAACCACCAACCGCTAACTGCCAACCGTCAGGCATGCTGGCGGGCCGGCTGTCCGTCCTGCGCCCCAAGCTGGGCCTGGTGGACGACATGCTGCACCTGCGCCTGGAGGCGGCGGACGTGACCAGCGCCTCCACCGCCTCAACGCTGCTCATGCAGGTGGGCGGGGAGGGGGAGAGAGGGGGAGGGGAGGGAGGGAGGGGAGGGCAGGGGGAGGGGCAAGGGTCCCTGCAGGCCAGCGGAGTGGCGGCGAGGGAACGGGGGGGAGGATGGGGGCGAAGGGGGGGAAGGAGGGGGGGGATGCTGGAGCACGAGAGAGGGGCGGTGGCAACATGGGGTCAGGACAGGAGGTCACTTTGTCAAGTGTTTCACTATGGAAGAGGAAGCCAGCTCTTCTTCTTTGCCCCTCTGGCTTGCTGTCAGACCCTCCTGCCTCCCTCCACCACCCCCTCGCCTCCCACCCCAGGCCAAGCCCGACCTGCCCCAGTTGCTCGTCCACGATGACGTGGAGGCGCTGCTGCCCCTGCTGCAGGTGAGCGGAGGGGTTGCAAGCGCCTATTTGCGTTGGGGATCCAAGACCGCGACGGACTGTCCGGGCCCCCGACTCACCCTAGCCGCCCCCCTCAATCTCTGCCCCCGCCCCCTTGCCCCAACCCCCCTCGCCCCCCACCCCCACCCCTTACGCCCCCCACCCCAGGCCCAGGACAACAACACGGCCTTCCGCCAGCTGGTGATGTCCTGCCGCGACGACGACATGCGGGCGGCCGCCGTGTCCACGCCCCCGCCCAACGGCGCAGCGGTGGAGCGCATGCGCCTGCACCCGCACTCGCAGCGCATCGTGGTGTTCGTGGTGTCCAACAACGTGAGGGGGGGTAGGGGGAGGGGGGGAGAGAGGGAGGGGGAGAGAGGGTGGGGGAGAGAGGGAGGGGGGAGGGGTTGTAAGTGGGGGAAGAAGGGGGGGAGTCACAGCAGTTACGTGGGAGTCGGCCTGCGGCGCTTGTGAGGGCCTCCGCTCTTTCCAGGCAACCAGGAATCCATCAATGATCGCATGCATCTTCACTTGACTCCCCCTCTCTTCCCTTGCCCCACACAGGTCTCTGCCGCTGCGGTGTCCATGGCCGCCTCCCTGGCCCGGCCGGGGCGGGACGTGGTGACCCTCGCCACGGTGGTGCCGGACGCAAAGCTCTTCAAGGTGGGCCCGTCGGGGCCCGGGGTTTGGGCCCGCCGTGGGCCTGGGCTCCTGTTACTCAGGACCGCCCTCAACGCTTCCAGCTGTCATGCCCAGGCATGGGAAGGTCCAATTGCCCCGAGCCCTACCCCCCTCCCTCCCCCCCTCCCTATACGCCTATACCGAGCTATGCAAACAGTACGAGTTTCGTTGGGTCCAGCACCTCGGCACGGTTGCGTCCATTCACCGGGACGGGCTTAACACTAGCTACGACGTGCGCCACTCCTTCCTCAGCCCCCACAACTCGTGCCCCCCTTCCGGCAGCGACCCTCTCACCTTCTCCCGCGGCGCCAGCGCGGCCAAAGCGCTTTTTTGGCTACCGTGACGCCCAGCGCCGCCTTGTGCAGCTCTTTCGACGCTTTGCCGCCGCCGTCGTTGCCGCCGCCACGGCCGCCGCCGCCCTGGCAACTGCCGCCCCAGCCCCCGTCGCCCCCGCCGCTAGCCCCGACCCTCGGCCCACCCTCCAGCCCGACCCGGTGCTTGGCTCGACGTGTACGCAATCAAAAACCTCCATCACATGTATTCGCACTTGGTTTTCTACCCCCCCGTCAGCATCGGCGTCACCCCCGCTTTTGCCGACTGGTTCCTTGAAAACGCCGAACCCCGCATCGCCCACGCACACAAATCTCACGGAGCACCCAACTTCAACACTCGGCTGTGGCTCCCCTCCGGCCTCCGACAGCTCGTCCCCGCCGGACTGCTCTCCCGTATGCTCCGCAGCCACCACGCCCAGCTCACCCTTTCCGATGGCCGTGCACTCGCCCCACCCATTCACTTCATCAAGGACCGGCCCCTTAAGACCCTGCTCTGCTCCTACCCTCGCGTTGGAAAGTCTCTCACCGAACCTGACCTGCAACGGATCCTACATAGCCCGTGCGAGTGCGCCGCAGCCCCTGCGTCATGCGTTAAGCACCCTAGCGGCTGCGTGGCCACCACCTCCCCCTTCGACCTCTTCTCCCTCCACCTGCGACGCGACATGGTCTTTCTTCTGGAACGCGGGAGCAAACTATCGGCCCCATCTGCCTCTACTCTCCGCGCGCGCCGTGCTTAGCGACGTCCAGGACGGACTTGACCGCTTCGTCCAATACCACGAGGACGTGGGGGGTTTCCACCTGGGTCTCTCGGTGCCTGGAGCAGCTTCGTGGCAGCCTACATTTACGATTTCGTTACGCACCACCCGCACCCCACGCACTTTACCTGGCCCATCATTGCCCGCGACGTCACCACCGCCTTTTTTGCTCTCACCCGCACCTACGTCATCACCCTCACCGACAAGAGCAGCTCCACGTTCCAGCTCGTTTGCAAAAAATTGTACGTGCAAGCATGCGTGGCGGATCTCCTTAACCACCTTAACTACTATCAACCGCACCCAGGACGAGCGCAACGCCGATTACCTAAGCCGCAACACCCAGATCGCCTCGCTCGGCTTCACCCTCGATCAAACCAAACCTGACGCTTACTACGCCGCTACCGTTAAGGCCCACAAAGAGGGCTGGCGCTTCCTCGCCTGCCAGCCCGACGCGCCTCCCACCCCCTTGGCCCACGCCCTCACTGCCATCTTCCAGCTCATCACCGACGCGTTCTGCCGGCTGTGGAGGGAGCGCCTCCCCGACTTCCCCGTCTGGATCTGCGAAAACTCAGCCGAAGTTACAGGCATGCTCCGCTCCTTCAACGCGCAGCAATTCCCCGTTGCCCACCCCGACGCCGCTAGTGACCCCGCCGGAGCGGGATCATCCAACCGACCCGCCCCCGGCACGCCACACCCCGAATTCGTACACGCTCAGGCCCGCGACTTTACCCGCCTCTACACCAACCTCCCCCTCGCTTTGCTCCTTAGCACCCTTACCACACTCGTCCGCCGGTGCTTCGAGTACGTCAACCGCACCTACATTGTCCTCCGTGAGAACAAGCCCCGCCCCGACGCCGAGTGCCAGCTGCCCACGTGGACCGCCGACTGGGGTGACGTGGGGCCCATCCCCCGGGTGCGAGTTGGGCCCGACCGAAACAACCGAAACGCCATCATTCATATCATTACCCTTGACGGTTTTATTACTATGCTCACCACCATTCTCTACGCCACCTACGTGCGCTTCGGGCCCCGCCTCGTCTTCAGGTATGTGGCATCCCCATGGGCACCTCCCCAGCTGCATACATTGCCAACCTATTCCTGGGATTCCACGAATACGAGTTTCTGTGGCAGTACTACAAGTCAACCACCTCAGCTCCCGCCAAAGCCATCCTCTTCGCCTTCCGCTTCACCAAAAGGTTCCTCGATGACCTCCTGGCTCTGCGCAATCGGCACCTCGCAGCCCTGCTCTCGCAACGTGCTGATGGGTCCCCTGGGCCCGAGGGCCTTACACCCCTCTACCCCAGCGAGCTTGAGGTCCCCCTCCTGTCTCACCCGCACCTCCCCGAAGGGCACGTGCCCTTCCTTGACCTCCTCCTAGTGCACTCGGTACGGAACGGCTGCAGCTGGTACGACACGCGCCTGTACGACAAACGGGTACAGCCAGCCTTCACCAACGTGCGCCTCACTCGTTTCGTCCACCACACCTCGTCCGTGAACGAAGCCGCCAAACGCAATATCTTTACCAGCCAATTCGTACGCCTGGCCCGGGGGATTTCAGACGTACATAACTTTATCACTGAGGTTGCGCAGGTGATGCTCGCCCTCATTCGACAGGGTTATCGTCGACAGTGGCTGGAGCGCCGGCTCGACGCGCAGCTCTTCCGCCGGCCGCACCTGTACTACATGCAGCGCCGGGCTGGGGTGCAGATCTTCCTCACGGTCCGGGCGCACCTCCACACCCTCCTCACTTCCGCACGCACCCCCCAAAACTGATGCGGCCTGCAAATGGCCAGCGGGGATCAGCCCCCTGGTCGTGGGTGCGCTGTCCGTGAACCCATTGGGTCCGGCGCCCCACACCCCAACGTAGGACTCCTCCCCACCGCGGGAGCACACCGCCGTACGTTTTTTCCCCGGGATTCTTTTGCTCCACGCGCCTTTGCGTGTTTCCATTCTTTAGCTACCCCACTTATTTAGCTTCTCCCTGCGTACTGCGCGACCGCCGTGCCCTCTCCTCCGTGGTTGGTTTCTTCGGTATGCCCAGGTGAGTCCGGGACGAGGCGGGTCTCGTTTCGGGGGATAATGTTATGTGCCTTTCGGGTGGTGGTGTGCCCATGCCCAAAGCACCCCAGCGACCTGCCGGTCTGTTACCTGCGACTATATAGTGCTTCGGGATAGCGTTCAGCCGCCGCTGCCTACGCCACTTTCAGCTCCAGCCTCAGCGCACGCCTCTTCCACGGACACCCGAACCTATCATGGACACTGTGGCGGTATGTACCTTCTCCGGCAATCCCACTAACGATTCGATGCTCTCCCGCTTATCAGCTTCAAACACCCCCCCCCCCCCCCCCAGGACCGCTCCGAGCAGCTGCTGTCCAAGCACGCGCTGGCCTTTGAGAAGCAGTGCGTGGCGCATTACTCATGCGAGGTGGTGGTGAGTCAGCGCCGGCACCGGTTCCTTTCCCTCGCCTGTGCTTGCTGTCCTAGGCAGGGACCTCGCCAACAGGGCTCTGGTATGCCAAGGGGGTGGGGTCCACGCTGGTCTGGGAGGGGGCGAATCTCAGTCGCGCGTGGTGAGCGTGTGCAGCTTGCATGTGCAGCTTCGGGCTTTCGGGCGGGCGCGGTGCCTGATAATTGCAGGGCGTGTCAGGGGTGGTAAGAGGCCTGGCTAGTGGCAGCTATGCATGGACACACGCCTGACCCGCTTGCCTGGTGTCGCACTGTCGTGCGCAGGAGCGCGGATCGTACGGCCTGATCGACTGCATGGAGAACTTCTGCGTAGTGCATGGCGCCACGTTAGTCATCATGGGATCCAACAGCCTCACCTCGGCCGCCTCCACCTCGTCCAGCTCGTCCACCGCCGGATCCGGATCCACCGCCGCCTCCCTGATCCACATCGTCGGATCCGTAACGCTCGCACTCATGCGGCGCATGCCCATGCCGCTCATCCTCGTCACGCGCGCATCGCACGCGGCCTCGGCGGCGGCGGTGGCGGCGGCGGAGAAGGAGGGCCGGCGGCGGCCGCTGCGTCTGCTGGCGGTGCTCGAGGGGCAGGCCAAGGGCATGGTCGAGTACCTGGCGGGAAAGGTAAGAGCAGGGATCCGAGAAGGCCCGAGAAGATGGACTGGGGTCAGGATTGGGATTAGGATGGGGATTGGGAGCGGCCCATCTTGGCCCTGTCTGCAGGGGCCGCTGCACTGGCAGGTCTGAGGGTCCCAAAGACGGCCCCCCATCCCTGACCCCACACACCACGCCCCCGGTCCTGCGCAACCGCCACTCACAACCCCTTCCCCACAGCTCTGCAACACCACCGGTGGCGACCAGCTCGTCCTGTCGTACATCCGCCCCAGCGCCAACCTGACACGTCAGCAGCAGGCCAACGTCAAGGCGCTCATCGGCCGCTACCTGCACCAGGTGGCAGGTGCGTGGGGCGCGGGGCGCACGGGGTGTGGGTTCGGGTGGCTTGCTGATTAAGTGCCCAGAAGGCCTTCGCGGCGTTTCCTACATCAAGTTCCCTGCAGCACATCAAGCCCCAACCACATGTGCCCCAACCCCCCACACCCTCCGCCCCCACCCCCGCCCCCCACCATCCGCCCCCGCCCCCCACCATCCGCCCCCACCCTCCTCCCCCCCGCCCCCCAGGCCAGGGCATGCGCCCCGCCACCACGCTCATCCTGGACGCCCCCATGGACCGCTCCCTGGCGGCGGCGGTGCAGGAGCACACGGCCGACCTGCTGTGCCTGCCCGCGGGACCGCGCAACGCGCAGGTACGGAGAGGCGTGGTTGCGGGGCGGCTCGCGCCGTACTGCTGCACCCTCGCACTCGCCCGGCCCCGCTGTTACGGCACTTCCCCGCTAGGCCACATCCGGCCCGCGCGTGCGGTTCGCCCCGTGTCTGACTCCCGCCCCGCTACCACTACCCCCTCCCCCTTCCCTCCCCCTTCCCTCCCCCTTCCCTCCCCCGCGCCAGGTGCCTCCGGGGGTGGTGGCCACGCTGCGTGCCGCCAGCTGCGCCGTCATGTGGCACCGGGACGCGGGGGCCAGCTCGCTGGGCGCCTAGCCGGCCCCCGGAGGTGCCTGCACGGCACGCGCGGACGGGTTCCCCTGGCGGGCGGATGCGCGACTGCCGCAGAGGAGAGCGAGGAGCAAGGCAAGGAATGAAGCGAGGAGAGCTGGCGGGCAGGGCACTGCAGGGGGGAGGCGCAGCAGCAGGGGTGTGACGTGGGATGGTGGTGTACCGTGCTGGGCTGCTGCTGCTGGTGGGTTGCGAAGCGGAGCGAGGGCAGGAAGAGACGGGACTCTGAGACCTGGGACGTGGCATGCGCTGCCGCAGCTGAGCGAGAGCACCTCGTTTGCGTTTGGCGTGGCATGTTTCCTCGGGGGGGTGAAGCCGCTGCGGTGCCCAACCCCTGGACGTGACGGCCTCATTGCATTTTGACATTCATGGTGCGTAACAGCTTGAACCCCGCTTAAACGGTGGGAGCGGGGACTGGACTGACCTTGACGTGTTGCAACAGAATCCGGCGTGATGCGCGGAAGTGGGGTCAAGCATTCTTCCGATTGGTGTGGGACGTGACACCGTAGGTGGAGTGCGAGACACCGTACGCATGAAGGGAGGACTAGAACCTTCGGCTGGTTACTGAATGGACGTCTGGACTTGGCATAGCGGTGCTGGGCGCATTTGCTGGGCTAGATCAGGGCCACAACCGTTACCAGACAACTGATGAGCAGGCGGGCGCGAGGGGCGCTCTTGTGGGCTGCAGTGCGCACGACCGGTAGGGCTGATTCCTGACTGGCAGATCGGGGGGCCGACCGGAGGGTACTAACGAGGCTGGCTGAGACTTAGGACGTCAGGAGACTTGGTCGGGGGGCTGAAACTTGGGGGGCGTCGTGAGTAACCCTCCTATCTGCCTGCCTGGGGCTGGAGCCGTGTGTAGGATGGATCCTGCACAGCCCTGCTGTTACGCCCTCATTTGGAGGAGGCGCTAGCCAGCCTGGTGAGGGCACGTGTAAGGCGTCAGAAGCTGTGTTGGTGCCTGCGCCTGTGGTCCCGTGGGCGTGAGGGCCGGCTCCGATGCCGGTACCGGTGCCTAGCCTCACACCACACACCACAGACACGCTGGGAATGGGTTGCTACATGAGGACTACAAGGCAGAGAGTCCACATGCTGTATGTAGGCTGCCCCTCCCACGAGTCCTACCGGGTCGTCGTCCTGACTACGCTGCACTGCACTTACGGGGATACCTCGCTGTCAAAGCCCACCCAAGGGACCTGACAGTTGATCAGCCTGGGCTCATTCGGCGAGAGTGACATGTCGACTGTGGTCTTGAAGCGCACAAATAGAGCAGGTGCAGCTAAGGCTGACCAGGTTCGTGGGCTACCGAGCTAGAGTGCAATCCGTGCAGGGGCACTAGGGGCTTGGGGCCATGTCACGATTGGTATTTACAAGTCTCTGCCCGCAGCCTCCTGCTGCACATCCAGCCGCATCCAGTGAGGGGCCTCGACCCGCACTGCAAAGCCCAAGCATGGGCGCAGACCTTCGCCACCAACCAACCACAGCCACTAGTTTGCATCAATGTCCTTTCACGCGCAAACCTCCCCACCATCCCCAGCTCAGGCCGGCCCCTTCACGCTCACGCATTAATCCCACACTCGCCACCATGCACCCCTAAACACACACTGCCAGCCATGAACCAGGTGTAGTGTTGAGTCACGCAAACACGCGTCCACCCGCCGTCACCGCAGTGCCCAACGCAGCCGAACTCACGGACCAGCACATACGGGTTCCAGAGGCAACCCGGCGGGGAAATACACGTTGTGTCAGTATATGTGCAGCATGTCATGTGGACCTTTGACGCAACCGCCAGCCCGCCAGCGCAGCGAGGCTTCGCTGCTGCGCACGCGGCTCGGCGGGATGAAGCGTGAAACTGGGCATAATTCATGGAGCGGAGATGCCGACAAAACGCTAGTTGAAGCCCAAATGCACCTACTGAGGCACACTGTCGCCTCCGCAAATGCAGCTACGAAATCGATCCATACCCGAAAGCGTGGGGATGAAGGGGGCGACGCCCGAAGCGGATCCTCAAGGGCGCGGCGCCCCCTAGGCACATTGCGGTGATGCAGAAGTGTCGTGGCACGAGCAGATCGATGAAGTTGTCTCACAAATTCTAACCCCTCCCTCCCCAGCACATACTCCTACTCTAATAATACTCTTTGTTTTGCATCCTCGGGCGCGCTGGCACCCCGGCTACTGCACCAAACAGCAGAACTTCACCCCCCATCCTATCATATTGGTAAGGGGAGTATCCACTTAGATTGGTAAGGGGAGTATCCGCTCAGATGTCGATCTCAACCGCGTCGCCGTCAGGCGACGGGCTGGGGCTGCGGTTCTTCTTGGGCTTGGACTTGGGGCTGGGGCTGGGGCTCGGGGCGGGGTCGCCGCCGATGTCCACCTCCTCAATGTCGTTGTTGTCCACAGGCGAGGGCGAGGCGCCCTTGGTGGTGAGGTACGTGTTCGACACGGGGCAGCAGTCCTCCGACGCCGACAGGAAGGCAGCCTGGCAGTAGCCGTCGTCGCCATTGTAGCAGAAGTCCTCCAGGGTGCTGCAGCCCTTGCCGGCAAGGATGACGCACAGCGGCAGAGGCTGGTCCACGTCCTCGCGAGCGAGGTCCAGGTTCGGGAACTTGAACGTCGTGTACGTGCGCGACTGCCAGTTGTTCGTGGTGAAGGACCAAGCCACCGAGTGGCCGTCCAGCAGCGCCAGCTTGACGGCCTTGTTGCAGCCCTCGACAGCGAAAAGCTCTGCAAGTTGGTATGAAAACATCACAGGTCAGGATGGAGGCGAGGGCGGGTCGTGGTCAAGGTCGAGGCTAACGCTGCGTGTGCCGGAAGTCCCTACCCTGCCCTCGCCCCTCCGTGTGAGCTTGGCCCCGGGTTTACATGTAAGCCTGCCCTCATGCAATCAGGGCAATCGAGTCTACTCACCGAGCTTTGACAGGCCCATGCCGCAGCACGACGTGGTGGGGTCGCAGGCCGTGGGGTCGATCTCGAAGCAGTGCTGCATGCGCGGCGAGCCGTCGGCCAGGTTGGGCATGGGGTTGCTCGACACGTGCTTGAGGCGGTAGGGCGTGTTCTTGGGGTTGCGCTTCTTGCAGGCGCAGAACTGCAGGGAAGGCAGCGAGCAAGGACAAGATTGAGTCAGCAAGGCGTCTAGGGCACTGAAGGCAGGCAGAATTGCGCGTTGAGGGCTGGAGCAGCAGAGCGAGGAGGCGAAGTGGCGGTGTGCTCACCGGGAAGGGCGCCTCGGGGGAAGGCGGGGGCGTGTTGGGGGCGCGCTGGCTGGGCTTCATACGGCGCGGCGAGGGCGGCTTGCGCGCGGGCTGGAGAGGCTGCTCGGGCTCCCCGGCAGGTGGCGCGGGGGGCACGCATTCGCCCGGCGTCCAGTCGGGGCCGTTGGGGCGGGGCACGCGGATGCTCCACAGGCACTCTGCAGGGGCGAAAACAAAGAGGTGACAGCACAAGGTCAGGGCGTCTGGTCAAGGGAGCGGAGCAGGGAAGAACAACTGTTATTCCCAAGTGACTGCACCCTCAGCTGGTTGCCTGCCTGGCCAACTCCGCGGACTCACCGTTGTCGACATCGTCGCTGCCCTGGCAGCCAGCCGAGCCGCCGCCGGGGAGGGTGCCCGGGTTGGTGCAGGTGGCCTGCAGGCCGTTCAGCTCGACCTCGACCGTCGCATCGGCGCGCTTCAGGCACTTGCCGTCGCCCGTCTTGATCGAGAACTTAACCTCGGCCGCAGTCAGGTCGTAGGCCGACCAGCGAACCTTGGAGCAGTACTTGTCCTGAGCCTCCCAGTTCGAGTACTTGCCAATGCCGCCCGGTACCATCTCGCCGGTCAATGAGTCGACAACCGTCGACAGCTCGTCACCGCGGCAGACGTAGTCGATGGTGCTCACGCCGGTAATGCCGCAAATCTCGGGATCGCGAGGGAACTTGATGCACACGTCGCAGTAGAGGAAGGCCTGGTTGTCCTCGGCCACGCGCCACTCGCAGCCGGTCGCCGAGTACGTGACATCGAGGCAGTTGGCCTGCTTGACGCACGAGAACGACGAGCCGCCCGTAATCTTGGACGAGTAGTTGCCGTTGTACTCGCAGAAGTTGACGGGCGGGGCGTTCTGCGACTTGGGCGCGTCGGGGCGGGATGGGCCGTCGCGGACGCAGTTCTCGCCGCTCCACTTGGGGCCGCCGGGCTTGGGCACAGTGATGTTCCACAGGCTGCGGGCAAAGGAAGGCAGGGCGGCGGGGGAGAGAGGTCAAGCGAGGTCACACAACGGATGGCCAGATCGACAGCTGCAGGCAGCTCGCAACCCAGGCTAGTTGTCCGCTTGGTGAGGTGCTCACCACTCGTTGTTGACGGTGCCCGGGTTGGTGCTGCAGCCCAGGTAGTCGCCCGAGGTGGCGTTGATGCGAGGCGCCGTGCAGGTCGCGTCCATGCCGTTGATCTCCAGCGACAGGCTGCGGCCAGAAGCAGCGCAGCTCTGCGAGCCCGACTTGATCGAGAAGAGCACCGTCGACGAGTCGTTGTTGATGCGCGACCAGCGAGCCCACTGCGTGTAGGTCTTGGTCGGGTTGTTCCAGAACTGCTCAACGTTGATGCCACCAGGGTGCAGGTTGCTGCCGACATTGGTCAGGACCTGGCTGCCGCGGTCGCCGCTGCAGACGTAGTCCGTGTCGGTGCTGGGCAGGCGGCTGGGCGAGTCGTAGTAGCACGAGCTGCCCACGCGCGGGTACGTCAGCAGTACGGGGCAGTACATGAAGAGGCCGACGTAGTAGCACTGCGCAGAGTCAATCTCAATGTCCAGGCACGTGCCCTGGCGCCCGCAGTTGCGCGAGTCGGGCGGGGGCACGATGAGGCTGGTGCTGTTGCCGTTGTGCGTGCAGTCGGGGGGCGGCGGCGGGGCCTCAGGCGGGAAGGGGCTGAGAGGCGGTGCGACCTGCTGCTTGGGAGCGTTCGGGGGCGGCGCGCGAGGCGGCGAGGGGGACACCTCGGGCGGCGGCGGCGGCGGGGGAGGAGGCAGGGCAGGAGGGGGTGGCGGCGGCGGCGGGGGCAGGGTGGGCGGGGGCGGCGGGGGCGGCGGAGGCATCCGGGGCGGCGGGTTTGGGGAGCCCACGGGCGTAAGCGGCGGCGGCGGGGCGTTGGGCGGCGGCGGCGGGGCGTTGGGCGGCGGCGGCTGCGGGACGGTGGGGGGCGGCGGCGGCGGGGCAACCGGCGGCGGCACGGTGGGGTCGCCCGGCGGAGGGCGGCGGGGCGGGCGGGGCACGCGCGGCGGCGGGGCACCCGGCGGCAGGGGCTCCGGCGGCGGCATGCCCGGCGGCGGGGGGTTGAAGGGGCAAGAGTCGTTGAAGAGCGCCCGGATGCAGCCAGCGTCGCCGTTCAGGTCTACCATCTCAGCCGCGAGGCCCACGCCAGCGGTCTCCGCGGTACAGTAGGACGGTGCCAGCAGGGAGCGGCGGTGGCCGGCTGTGGGGAGCGACCCCTCGAGCAAGACCTGGACCCACGCCGGCATCGCGGCCTGCACCTCATCATTGAGCTTCACGCCGTCGGCCACGGAAAGGAACTGGCCGCAGATGAGAACGTTCGGGAAGACCTGCTGCGAAGGAATCCAGTCCTTGTTGCACTCCGACATAACGAAGTCCTTGGTGATCGTGGATCCCTTTTGAGTCGCGAAGGTGTGGAGATCGTCATCCACGCGAACCGCGGTGTCCTCACAGGCCAAGTCGTCAACCGCAATGTTGGAGCCGATCGGTGGCCGAATGGTGATCTTGGCACAGACATCGCAAAAGTCCGGGGGCGGCGGGGGGCGGCGTCTCGGGGGGTGGAGGCGGCGGGGTGTGGGGTGGAGGCGGGGGAGGGGTATGGGGAGGCGGGGGAGGAGGCGTGTCGGGAGGCGGGGGAGGCGTGTTGGGGGGCGGGCGGGGGGGCGGCGTGTTGGGGGGCGGCGGGGGCGGCGTGTGGGGGGGCTGGGGGCGGCGGGGGCGGCGTGTTGGGGGGAGGCGGGGGCGGCGTGTTGGGGGGAGGCGGGCGGCGGGGGGGGGGGCGCGGAGGGGGCGTGTTTGGGGGGGCGGCGGGGGGGGCGGCGTGTTGGGGGCGGCGGGGGAGGCGTGTTGGGGGGGCGGCGGAGGAGGGGTGTTGGGGGCGGCGGGGGGCGGCGTGTTGGGGGGAGGCGGGGGCGGCGTGTTGGGGGGCGGCGGGGGCGGCGTGTTGGGGGGCGGCGGGGGCGGCGTGTTGGGGGGCGGCGGAGGCGGCGTGTTGGGGGGAGGCGGGGGAGGCGTGTTGGGGGGCGGGCGGGGGGCGGCGTGTTGGGGGCGGCGGAGGAGGCGTGTTGGGGGGCGGCGGAGGCGGCGTGTTGGGGGG